>CM033271.1:6949473-7031973 GCA_019343175.1 Oedothorax gibbosus | reverse complement strand
TTTGTTTGTTTTGTGGATTTGTGTGTTGTTTGTTTGTGGATTTGTTTGTTGTGGGTTTGTTTGTTTGTTTGTGGATTGTTTGTTTGTTTGTTGTTGTGGATTTGTTTGTTTGTGGATTTGTCTGTTTGTTTGTGGATTTGATTGTTTGTTAGTGGATTTGTTTGTTTGTGGATTTGTTTGTTTGTGGATTTGTGGATTTATTTATGAATTTTTTTTATTTATTGATAAAAAATGGATTTATTTATGGATTTATATCGATATGGATTTATTTATGGATTTATATCGATATGGATTTATTTATGGATTTTTATCGATATCGATATGGATTTATATCGATATGGATTTATATCGATATCGATATACGTAACGATATTAATATGATATTAATACGAATTTATACGATAACGATATGTATATCGTATGATCGTGTATAGCGTCGATATGTATATGTTATGTATCGATACGTATATCGATATATCGATATATATATTTATATATATATATATATATATTTATATATATATTAATATATATCATATATATATATAGATATTATTGACATCGATTATATAGTATATATATATAGTATATGTATATTTATATATGATATCGTATACGATATATATCGATATATATATATATATATATGATATTAACGTATGATAATCGATAATACTATATATATATCGATATCGATATATATGATATACGATATAGTATCGATATATATATCGATATATCGTATCGATATAATCGATATACTATATATCGATATATATATCATATCGATATAGTATCGAATCTATACGTATCGATATCGATATATATCGATATATATTCGATATCGATATACTATCGATATAGTATCGATATCGATATACTATCGATATACGTATCGATATCGTATATATATCGATATACTATATATATCGATATCGATATCGTATCGATATACTTATCGATATCGAATATATCGATATACGATATCGATATACGTATCGATAATCGATATACGATATCGATATTCGATATACGTATCGATATCGATATACGTATCGATATACGTATCAAATAATCGATATAATCGATATACGTATCGATATCGATATATCATATCGATATACGTATCGATATCGATATCGATAACTATCGATAATACGATATATACGATATACGTATCGATATACGTATATTCGATATACTATCGATATACATATCGATATACGATATCGATATCGATATACATATCGATATACGTATCGATATCGATATACATATCGATATACGTATCGATATCGATATACGTACGATATCGATATACGTATCGATATCGATATATCGATATACTATCGATATACATATCGTATATACGATATCGATATACATATCGATATACGTATCGATATCATATACGAATACGTATCGATATCGACATATCGATATACGTATCGATATCGATATACGTATCGATATCGATATACACATCGATATACGTATCGATATCGATATACACATCGATATACGTATCGATATCGATATACATATCGATATACGTATCGATATCGATATACATATCGATTATACGTATCGATATCGATACACATATCGGTGTCGATACACATATCGATTCGATATAAACCAACCCACAAATAAACCAATTAATAAACAATAAATAAACCAACAAAAAATCCATAAATCCATAAATAAATCAATAAATCCATAAATCCATCAATCCATAAATCCATCCATCCATAAATCCATCTATCCATCCATCCATAAATCCATCCATCCATAAATCCATCAATCCATGCATCCATAAATCCATCCATCCATCCATCCATCAATCCATCCATCAATCCATCCATCCATCAATCCATCCATCCTCAATCAATCCATCCATCATCAATCCATCCATCCATCATCAATCCATCAATCCATCCATCAATCAATCCATCAATCAATCCATCCATCAATCCATCCATCCATCCATCCATCCATCAATCCATCCATCAATCCATCCATCCATCAATCCATCCATCCATCAATCCATCCATCAACCCATCCATCCATCCATCCATCCATAAATAATAATAAATAAATAAATAAATAAATAAATAAATAAATAAATAAATAATAAATAAATAAATAAATAAATAAATAAATAATAAATAAATAAAAAATAAATAAATAAATAAATAAATAAATAAAAATAAATAAATAAATAAATAAATA
Organism: Oedothorax gibbosus; assembly: GCA_019343175.1. NCBI lineage: Eukaryota > Metazoa > Arthropoda > Arachnida > Araneae > Linyphiidae > Oedothorax > Oedothorax gibbosus. The sequence goes on along the minus strand of CM033271.1, from coordinate 7,029,741 downwards.
ATAAATAAATAAATAAATAAATAAATAATAAATAAATAAATAAATAAATAAATAAATAAATAAATAAATAAATAAATAAATAAATAAATAAATAAATAAATAAATAAATAAATAAATAAATAAATAAATAAATAAATAAAAATAAATAAATAAATAAATAAATAAATAAATAAATAAATAAATAAATAAATAAATAAAAATAAATAAATAAATAATAAATAAATAAATAAATAAATAAATAAATAAATAAATAAATAAATAAATAAATAAATAAATAAATAAATAAATAAATAAATAAATAAATAAATAAATAAATAAATAAATAAATAAATAAATAAATAAATAAATAAATAAATAAAAATAAATAAATAAATAAATAAATAAATAAATAAATAAATAGTGTAGTTCTAGTGTAACGTTAATTCAATACCAAGCACACCTACATAAGGGAAACAATCGAAGCATCACCAACTCGATGTAATGAATAATTCGAAGTTTTCATTCGAAGTAATTCATTCGAAGTTTTTTTCCGCTTCGATAGTATCGATAGTTCGATTGTTCTGGCAAGCTGCCAGAAAACTTCGTCCACTTCGATAGTATCGATAGTTCGATAGTCTCGCTACAGCGAATACTATCGATTTTTTACTTCGAAGTGCGCCCGCCGTTGAAACTATCGAGTTGCGTACGAAGCTATCGATAGTCTATCGATGTTTAAGGAACACTAAATTGCACAGAGTGGCGTAAAAAAGGATTTGTCGCACTTCACAGGTAAATTTATTCAGTTCTGCATACTTTAAGTAATTGTGTTTTTTATAAGCTATACTTTTTATAGAGGGGATTTATTATAAAAGAGCTCTTTTATGCTGAAGAATCATCTTCATGATTAAGTGAATGCTGTACAAATTCTAAATTATCTTTTTGGCCCAGTCAAATAAATTAATTGTCTGAACATTGACATCTTAGAAGTAGATTATTTTTAGTACATTAGCATAAAAGTAACTTGTTTTTGCAATCGTAGTCGTTATCGTGAAACAGCGATTCATCTTTGTTCCTTTCCCAAGTTCTTTTTTATACCACTAGATTGTCGGCCTCATATGTTCAAGTCGTTGTGAAAAAACTCGCCAACTGGTCGTGATCACGTGCTGGGGTAAATCTTACCCCAGCACGTGACCCATGAGGGGATCGCTTTAGGTTTGCCAATGTGCAGTCCAATCTATTATATGTCTCTTTTTTAAATAAGCATTAAATTTTGCAGTTTTTTAAATAATTGAAGTACTTCGAATACTTTTCTGAAATTTTCAATGTATTCTAATTTCGGTTCACTGAATTTTTTGACGTATCACACTTGTCCGTAGCATTTGTAGTTTGGGCTATGAAAGTAGGTGACGCACAGACAGACGGGCTGAAAGATTATAATACCTTCCACTTTTTACGTTATAAACGTAGTGTGGAAGCTAAAAATAATAATAATTGAAAGAAAGTAATCATCTGTATGTAAACTTCGACACATGTTAATAATAATAAATCGATACCCACGTGATATTTTTCCCCCAAATTTCTTTTGTTTTTTACCGCTATTTTATACCTGTTGAAAAAATGCTAAGATTTTAAAGCAAAACGTTGACAGATATTTTGTTCATGAAAATAAAGCATTAGGTCTTTGGGACTGTAGATACTAATAAACTGAATTTAAAATAATAATAAATTAATCTAAAAAATCAAATAATAAACTAAATTTACTTAATTTATTACTTATTTGTTTTACTTAAATTTAAATAATTAAAATAAACTGTGTAATAATTTTATAATAAATGTGAATATTGGAACACAAGTTTGTAAAAGGTATTGAATATTTTTTTTTTAAAAATAACTCACCGATTTGACAAAAAAAATCCTGTTACACTTTAGTTCCTTTGATGTACAAGGAGTTTATAAACAAATATAATAATTATTAAAATGATCATATATAACACACAATCCTCATTACTAACGATTTTTTTTTTTATATTAAGGTTCTTTTATTTAGAAATAAATAAAATATAGTGCTGCCATCTAGAGACATATTTTTAAACTTCAAACCCACCCTAGATTATTGAAAGAATAAATCCATTAGAAACTTACAATGACATTTTATTAGAAGGTGTTTAAGACACTTGGAAGAAAAGTTGTTATGTTTTCTATTGGATTATGTATTAGTCAGAAGAACATACAGGTTTAGAGATGAACAAATTAGAAATCCGTCGGTGAAGGCAGGAATTAAGATAATATTATTGGTGCTAATATGTCCTTCGATTGGATCAGGTCTAAAATATGTGATTTTTTGTCAATGAACTTTGTACTTGTGATATGGTAGAGGTTAATAGACAACCTCTACTCTCTGAGATTGAAGTTTCCGAGATGGTCAACTCTAAAGGGGCGGAGCGTGGTTTGTTTATGGCAAAGAAGACAATGCTTGACCTTACTGTGACGTCACTGTAGGCGTGATCTTTCTAATTTAGACGAATTAACTGCCGGGTGGTTTGTTTGTGTGGTTTAAGACAACGGTTGGCGAAACTGTGACGGGCTGTGGCGTGGCTGTAGGCGTGGCCGTCCCAGTTATCCATTGAAGAATTAAAAACAGTTCCAAAATTCATTACATCTTTACCCGGGCATTTTATCCTCTAAGACATTTCCTTCCCTTTCTTAGAAAAAAATTCCATGATGGTGTGTGTTTCTTATATGGTGACTGTGGCGTTGAAATGTTAAGTTGTTAAAAGAAATTATTCGTGATATCATCCTTCCCCGATCCCCCCCCCCCTTTTTTTTTCTTCTTATGCATTATGGGGGGGGGGGGGGGGCACAACCATAAACAGGTTTACCCTTGACTATTTGAGCCGAAAATTTTAAAGATGCGTTCATGACTGTTTGTCAATTTGTAGTTATTAGAAAAGTTATTAAAATACCTAAAATGGCCTACATCCTCACGCAGGGCCTGTTCTTCCATAAGGCCCGGGCCCGGGGCCTAGGGCCCCCAAATTTTAGGGGCCCCTAAATTTCAGTTTCTATTATGTTAAATGCTGTAAATCCCCAAAATATCAGTAAATTAAAAAAAAATCTGATACTCCATTTTGCTTTTTGCTCGTCTAGGACTCTGGAAATTGATCTAACTGATTAGTCTAGGACTGGGAAATTGAGCTAACGTGATTGTTTTGATCGATGTTTTTAAGGAAACCAATAAAATTGTAGCAAAAATTTGATACATAGGTCATATCACACCATCATTTCTTTAAAACATACACAACATTTGAACCCCCAAAATAAGTTGTGCCTATAGTCTGAGTTTTCCTTGATCACCCCCTGTCCTCGCGAATGTATACCCTGCTGTTGACCATCGATAATTTTTGCATTTATTACCATCATCAATATTGTTTTTATTATTATTTTTTTTTAATATTACTTAAGCCAATGCATCTCAATTTTAGTCGAATGAGTAAAACGTTTTTGTAGTTCTCAGATAAAATAAAGTTGGAATACAAGTTTTCAATTCTAAATCACGGTGCAAAAAAAATTTCGTTACAATTTTTTTAAACAAAAATTTTCAATCCAAATAATCAGAATTGCATGTTTCCGAAATTTTTTAGACAATTTGTAAACAGTTTTTGCTAATAAATTTACAGTTAGTGTGTTTATAGTTGCTGAATCAGTAGTCAGTATGATTATTAACTGGTAGAACACTACACAGTAGTGTGGTAAATAAAAAGGGTTATTTAATGGGATACTTTCTGCAATATATATATTTGAAAGGAATGGTACTTTTAATTTATTTATTTCGTCATAGATATTACGTATTCTTCGTCCTTTTTTTTACTTTTAATTTAATTACTTCATCATAGATATTACGTATTCTTCAACCTTTATTACTTTTAATTTATTTACTTCATCATAAATAGTATGGACATAGAGCATCATAAATAGGATTCTTCAACCTTTATCACTTTTTATTTACTGAGAAAATATTGGGTCTTACTTCCCATCCACATTGTATAGGGTGGCAATTATAAAGAGGACCCATGACGAATAACGGATTACAATTTGAAGCATCTTTTAAAATTGCCAACCTGTATATTTATACAAGAAACGTACAAATATTAAGTTTTTTTTTATTTCCAATTCAGCAGGCGATACTGATATTAGCCTAACGCACAAATATAAAGTAAAAATAAAAATTAATATCACTCACCAGATGGTAATTGAGCTGTTGATAAGAGGAACAATGACCAAAAGCACAGAAACCAAGCGAACAAGTACTTTTTAGTTCTTTCTGGGATGGCATGATCGGCCATCATAACCGAGCTTTCGAACAACGGCAAAGAATAAGATTCCAGCGAGCAGTTCTACATCTTAAATTTCAGAAATTCAATTTTAAACTTTAGAGCTTTGCAAAAATAACTTAAATTGTGAAGTATTAAATTAAAATATTCTATTTTCACTTCGTGCCGACGATTCCGACAGTCGTCACTGTGACCGTATCCGGAATTCTACCAGTAGAACGGGGAGGATGTCAAAATGGCCGTGATGATGGGGCCCGAAGGCAGACTTGGTGACAGCAGCGAGACATCTGGTAACCATCAACATTGCGACTGTCCGATGTTTTACGGCCCAAACCGAGTGGTTTTAATGAAAGCCAAGGGGAAAAAATCTCAACGCCCACACCGCCAAGGAACATTGCTGGTTCCACGACAGCGAATGATAATGTCTGGATTTCCCTTTTTTTTTACACCTAGAGAGAATATGCTGAGAAGATATGGCGTGTGATGAACTGAGTTAAAAATTGAGTCTTTTTAACATATACAGTCCCTGAGCAAATTATTAGACGCACTGTTTTTTTTTTTTTAGTAATGATGAAAACATACCAAAGAATGCCATATCATTAAAAAAGATGTCGATATATGTATTAAGTATAGCGGATAATATTTTGTATTTAATAGCTTAAGTTTAGGAACACAGATGTCCTTCTAAGGGTATTTTGTTCATCATTGATTGATACATGAAATCTTGCAGTGCGTCTAATAATTTGTCCAGCGACTGTAGAACGGAAACTTTTAACCAGGTTCTAGGCTCAGAGTGGGGACTTACACAGCAGGCTCCTTAGAAGTAGTTGAATAGGGAATAACCGCCTAATTTTAGTTTTCATTTTATTAGATAATCTTCATAGAAATGTAATCAGGGATTTGAATATTGGGTTAAAATGTCTGTCAAATTGTTTTTTTTTAAATTATTTTAGTTTTAAAACACTAAAAAGAGCCGGAAATGTGATGGGGTTTTCAATTGTTCAATTGATCGTTACGTAATACGCATTTAAGGGGGAATAGGCGCGCTGGACCGCGGGTCTCCAAACTCAAGTGCTTCAGTGTTAATCCAATGGCGAAAATACTATTTCTCTGCCACATTTCTCCGGCTGTATTGAATCTTTTTACAAACGGTTTTTTTTAATGATTAAATGTAGATAACTTACAGGTCTCTATCTTCCCACTTTTTGAAATTGCTTCGAATATTGTGTGTAAAATTATTTATTGAAAATTAAAAAAATATATTTGAATTAATTTCTAAAAGTGGGAATGTCGGGACCTGTAAGTTAGCTACATTTATCACATAAAAAAATCCGCTTGTGAAAATATACAATACAGCCGGAGAAATGTGGCAGAGAAAAAAAAAATTCTCCATAGGATTAACACTGATGCACTTTACTTTGGAGACCCCCGGTCCAGAGCGCCCATTCCCCCTTAAGTGCCTAGTGAATGTAATTGGATTGTTTCAGGAGACGAAATTTCTTCTGGATATCTTCTTGCGATCGTTGCTCTGGTGGATTCACCAATCGAAGAAAGTATTTATTTTCTTTGACATTTCTGCTGCCACTCAATACCTGAAACATACCCATTGCGCAAACTTGACTTTAGCAATCTTCAAGACTTTCAGAGAAAATCCTTCTACGTCAAAGAAAGCACTATCTACGTCAAACGGAAAATGTAATGGTGACTTCCTGTTTGAGATGGATATCGAAATTAGCTATTTTAAAATTTTAATTTAAAATTAAAGAGAGGTCTCAGAAAAATGTAAAAAGAAGTTTTTATGAATGAGACTATGTGCAGTTGATTTGAAACAAGGGGGAAATGCTGCAATTCGCTATTATAACTTTGCACAGGACCATAAGTTAAGGCAGTGATAATAATTTAATGGATTTAGTGCCGAATAGAGGACGGTAAACTGCAATAACCACAGCAATGAATTGGGCCATTTTTGCTAAGAAATAATTATTAGCTTCCACGCTACGTTTATAACGTAAAAAGTGGAAGGTATTATAATAGTTCAGTCCGTCTGTCTGTCCGTCACCCACTTTCATAGCCCAAACTACAAATGTTACGGACAAGTGTGGTACGTCAAAAAATTCAGCGCATCGAAATTAGAATACATTGAAAATTTCAGAAAAGAATTCGAAGTACTTCAATTATTTAAAAAAAACTGCAAAATTTAATGCTCATTTAAAAAGCATAGGAAGCCATTTTTATTAGAATTAAATCACCATTGCCATTCGCAACAATCGCTCGAGAAACTTTAATTCTTTTAGACAATAAATGACAATAGAATTATTTTTGCGACATCAATCAGTTTGAAATGACGTCAAATATATTTCACTACGAGATTCTTTGTACGTTGATATGAAATGTTTTAATTCTATTTAAAAGCGAGGAATATTACATATTTATTCTTTGAAATATAAATTAATATTCGCAAACGATAAGTAATAATTGTTGAATTTTTGAAATAAAATAAATGAAACTAGCCAAATTTAGCATGTAAATGTTTAATATAGAATATTAATGCTGTGTTTGTCGCCTTTTTACCTGTTAAACACAACTGTTGTGTGGAAGCGGGTTAAGTGACAGATTCTGTTACAAACCTACTTGTTCTTTTCCAGTATGTTTTCTTGTAGGTTAGAGTAATTGAATGCTTGCAACAATGGTCCGATTCATTAGGCTAGTTATTGCAGTTTACCGGCCCACTGCAGTAATGCTATATGCTGACTGCCATGTGCTCAAAAGCCGGACTTAAGCTATTTCGTCAATAGAAAATAGACTTTATTCAAGCGCAGACAAACTCGGTTTCAAAGACCTCGATTACAACACCATAAATGTTCGATCCGTTGAATTGCCCATAGACCTCATGTTAAAATATCTTGCTTATAACGACAATTTTTAATTAACTCCTCGGTTATAAAGCTAAAAATTTACATTTATATGATATACAAAATGCCTTTTCAAATAAAACTTTTAATAAAAAAAAAATTCACTACATGATTTTATTCTCCAAATGGTGCGAAAAGCCGCCAAAATTTGAAAGCCCCGCCTATAAATTAGAGAGGGGGGTGGGGAATGACATGGGACCCCACATAGGGTTTAAAAAAATTTCAATACTTGTCATTTTATAGCTAACTAATGATACGAGTAATACTATTTTTTCTTAATTTACTACACATAATAGTCAGCTGTTCCTCGAGAGACGCTATAACCGGGTACTACTTAATATGACCAGACGTCCCGTTTTTGGCGAGACAGTCCCGCTTTCTGTCTCACTGTCCCGCGGACCGGAGGCCCCACCCGTCACGCTTTCCTGTTACAATTCTTCAAAGTCCCGAAAAACGAGGACAATATAAATTAAATATAGACTTTACAAAACTTTTATGAAAACTCTTTGTTGAAAACGTTAAATTGACATAAATAATTATTATTAATATTTTATTTATATATTGGATCACTCAGAATAATAATGGCAATTATATTTAGCTTATTATTAGTCTTGCCTCATTAATTGTTTGGAATTTGGGGATCATTTCAAAAATATCTGTGAGGGGGACGGGAATTAGAGATGAGGTGCCCTGATTTTTGGTCGTGAAAATCTGTTTACATACTGCAATTTCGCTGATTTATTTCGTTGAAACGAACGTCGAATCCCGCGATCGTTGACCTTCGGGTGCTCAAAAGATGGGTTCTCTCTTATGATGGTGGTATCATGCGAAGGTTGCTTGCAGATCCTTGAGCGTTGTTTTCACAGGCAGCCGATGTGACAGGCGAAACATGAGCGCGCCAAAGGACACCATTTGTTAATGTCGCAAAAGTGCCCGGAAAAGTGACTTAAGAGGGACTGTCAGTCCCTTAGAGCTAATGCATTAGTTTTGAAATCACAACTTTTGCAAAAGAATTTATTTGCCATGTTATCCCATTTTCACCAGGTATGGGAATCATCATAACATCAATTTAAAACAAAATTGAAAATAGCATCCGGTTGTTTAATTATTAATTGATAAAGTTTTTAAATAGTGTCGCCCTCTGCTGTATATTTTTAGCATTTTAAAACTTCAAAAATATATAATTAAATAACTAGATAACATTATCGTTTCAAATTTGTTTCATTTCAATGTTATGTTGATTCCCATACCTGGGGAAAAAGGGCTAACATGGCAAACATCAATACTTATGCGGAAGTTGTGATTTCGAAACTAATGCATTACCTCTATGGAACTGACAGTCCCTCTTAGCCAACACATACAACTTTCAAAGTTTTGGAAGATGCAATGGGCATGTTTCACGTCCTGAGTGGCAACGCAGTTCTAAGGGTATTGTTTTCAATTTTGGTCCTTCTGGAATTACATTTGTTTCTTAGATAATTTGATGTAATTATTTCAATTTGATATAAAAAAATATATTAGAATAGCTAGATAATTTTGGACTGTGTACGTATTCATAGCGATTTCTTTTAATTAAATTTCATCTTATTGTTCGATTCGTCGTCTTTGTTCTCTTATTGTTCGATTCGTCGTCTTTGTTTTCTTATTGTTCCTTTTACGTTGTGTAATTTATGGTACTGTAATCTGCTTAAGAAGTTTCTATCTAAATACTAAACATAAAATATCCGCAAAATATATAGTATCCTAACACCTAAATACTGAATATACGCAGTTTTTCAGCGCATTTAGAGTGGAACCGAAACAATCAATGAAATCGCGGAAGTGCAAGATTGAAAAACTAGACATCAGAAAAAAAACAATTATTTCCTCTGTTGGTATAAGCAAACGGACAAAAGTGTAAAAATAAATTAGCATAAATGAGAGATTTAATTTTAAATTTAAAAATAAATATATTTAAAAAAAAATTAACAATTGAAGAGCTTAGTGGAAGAACGTGCTAAGTGACAAACAGGTGAAAACGAGAAAATGATGTTTAAAATTTTTAGTTTGCACTTAAATCCGTTAAAAACGGTACTTGCAAACGTTAAAAAAATAACTTAAGTTTAAGTTTATGAAAAAGAAAATCTTATCTTTAAAGGATGGAATATGTTCATTGGCCCAAAAATTTCCATTTTTTTTCAAAAATGTCACTTAGCACGTTCTTCCACTAAACTCTGCAATTCTTTAATATATGGTAAGGGTTTTAAAATACGCTTCTATACAATGTTTAAAAGTTTAGTGCACCAAATTGATTTTTAGATTGCACCTGAATTCTGGAGCTTTCTAACTGCCACCATTATTTGCAGCTTCGATTTACCAATTTTGTGGTAAAACCATACCTTTGATACACCGCAAAAGTGGTAAATCTACGCTCCAAATAGTGTTGGAAGCTAGAAAGTTCCAGGATTCTGGTGCAACCTTGCACCACATTTTTAGCTGTGTATATGGAAGGGTTTATAAGTCTGTCTGTATCCCGCACAATTAAGATCTGTTCACTTTATGTGTCATAAAATGACTGTTGCAACAGTTGGGCCACAATACACATATCCGTCATTTTTCAGTTTCACATAATGAAATTCAATGGAAACGTAAAATATTTGACGAAAATCTTGGAAAAAATTCGACTTTGTTACTTTACACCACTTCCCCGCATAGAGGGCGCTATGAGAATGGATCTACCGCCATGTAGGAGAGATGTTAAAGAAAGCAACACATTTTTCTTTATATGGGTCAATATTAGGAACATGGTCAGAACATCAACTTCCGAAATGAGTTCCCGACAAGAAACGTCATTTCCGGAAGAGAATTACAGCAATGAAAGGTCTCCGCAGACTGTTTACAAAGTTCCATGTCGCAACGTCAAGAACTTTCGGCGGAAAAAAAAGTACACTTTTTATTTTAATTTTTAAATACGTGCACTTATGTGTGATTCGGATTGGTGAACTGATACATATATATCGTAAATTTTGTATCAAATTACAGTTTTCGCAGGCGTGAAGAAACCAAGGTGGTTTTGAGTTGGACAATACGAGAAATAAATAAATAAATAAATGATTTTTTCTTATAAATTAGTCCGATCGGTAATATTTAGAAAAATTCGATTTGTTACTGGAATACGCGCGCGCGATTCCGTTACTGATATTTCGTAAACTTATACTCAAGACGTTAAAGCATAGTTTTCGCTAACTATTAATTTCTTACTAAATGATTTCGTCGACAGATCTGAACGCCTCATCACATCGATAAATTGGCACTTCAAAATATCGAATCATATCTTATACATCTAAGTACAGAACACTGGCCGGATACCCGGCCTACACAACGGGCGAAGCCCTAGGTTTTTAAGCCGCCGGAGCTGCAAGGAAGCTCCGACCAAGGGGCACCGGAGGCCCACTCCACGCACATGACGAAGCCGCGTTCAAAGGAACGACGACGCCCCAGACCAATCTCACAGCTCACCTCGCACAGTCCCTTCCCAAGGGCGCCACCGCTCAAGGGGTGACACGTCCCCCCGGGTCGGATCCATGGGGTTGCGCCATCGAAGGCCCGGAACGCCGACGCACTCTCATGATCCCTACTACAAAGTTGGCATCGTCGAGAGGCACGACTAGTTTTGATTTCGGCTCAAGGGGGCAAATCGCTGATAGGAAACATCCACCTTATAAAAGGTGCCGTCTCCCTTCCAGGTTTCATGCACCACCCAGTACACTCTTGAAACAAAAGAGTGAAATTCACTCCTATAGGAGAAGTGCATTTTCGGCACCGGAAAGGAGTGGAAATTAACTCAGACTGAGTTAAAACCGCTCGTTTTAAGAGTGTAGGACGCAGATTGTTTTCTTTTATTTCTTTTACCCACTCCGAAAAAGAGTGAAATTCACTCCTATAGGAGAAGTGCATTTTCGGCACGGAAAGGAGTGGAAATTAACTCAGACTGAGTTAAAACCGCTCGTTTGTTTTAAGAGTGTACTTTGGTCGCCCTTACAAGCGACGTCGGGACGTTTAACCGAATAATGAGGCATGCGGCAGGCGAACTTACGACGACTAAACTCCATCTGCGCCCTCTTGCTTCCTCAACGTTACCATGAGCGGGTGGGAGTACTCCGAGGACCTTCCTCTCACAGCGCTTGCGTTCAAATACTAGGTCAAATACTAAGTCACTCAGTTCTGTCTGTCGCCATCGGGTCGGTCCACGGTACAACCTCCTCGGACCCAGTCCTCGACTCGCATCACTATACATCTAAGTACAGATTGCAATATAATTCTATTAAACAGAGACAGGTTCCCGATTAACGGCGAATAAGACCGAATAACTGCGTGTCTCCAAACCAAAGTGCCTCTGTTTTAATCCAATGGGGATTGGGGAAAATGATTTTCTAAGCCACGCTTCTCCAGCTGTATAATAAAAAATAATAAAAAAAAGAAAGAACTAAGCATTCCTCAAAACAAAGAACAGAGCATAATAACTATTTCCGAAAAAGTACAAAAAGATGAATCTTATTAACTAGGTCAGTAGCCTGTTTTTCAAATATATTGTTATAAAAAAAATTGTGACGTTCCAATGGAAGTATTTTAATGTATGGTCGAATGGGATAACTTCGACCCTGGACTGGAGAGGGCAACTTTGGTTCAAGCTGTTCAAGCTAATAACTTTTCAATAAATTACACTTTTTAAAAATGTGCTTCCTTTTTTTTCTTGCTTTGCCATAAAACATAGAGTAGTTTTAGTTTGAATTATCGTCCCACTAGAGCTACACGAGGGCTATTGGCGATGGGCGTCGTATTTTAGAACCACAGTCAAGTGACGCTTAACAGAGTAAAAATATATTCAAGAATAAAGTCAGTACTAGGGTTTTACGTATGGTCCAAAATTATTCTCCAGGGCAAAAAGTTATATTTATTATGTTTTAATGAAAATAAAGCTTGCGTGTATTTTTTGTTTTTATTTATTTTATTTTTTGTTTATATTTTTTTTAATATTAGCTTTCAAATATGATTACTTTTGATTGTAATTAAAATAATTCCTAAATTTTTATAATTTTAAAAGAATAATTCGAAAAGCTAGCACACACGTTTTCTACAACTTTATTATTTTATTTACACATGTCTCTAGAAAATAACACTTCGATCGACTAAATAAACAAATTATAATGAAATTGCCATAAAATACAATGATTTTAGATCACACTAGGAAATACGTATTTGTACATTTGACCAAATTACAAATCATGGCAAAAAAATTGTAAAAATTTATTATCCATCCGTTTGGAGAGTTTTTAACAAACTAACGACAAGGAAATTAGAAACCAGATAATGAGATTTCTGTTTAAGTTAACGTAAATGAAAGAATAAGAGAAATGAAGACCATTGTACTAAACAATTATGTAGGTCAAAGTTAAGTTTCATGAAACACAAATTGAAAAAAACCTGAAATTAATTTTTTATTCAGAAATGAAGGTGTTAATGGTATTCACTAAGTCGTCGTTAATGGGTTCCATGTAAAAAAGTATTAAGGGCGAATGAGCCCGTTTTACCGCGGGTTTCCAAACAACAGTGCCTCTGTGTTAATTCTAATATAAAAAAAGGTTTTCTAAGAAGCCACATTTCTCCAGCAATATTGAATATTTTTACAAACGGGATTTATATGATAAATGTAGATGGCTTACAGGTCTCTAAAAACACACTTTTTGACATTGGTTTGAATATTTTTTTAATTTTCAATCTATAATTTTCCCCAAATATTTCAAACGAATTTCAAAAAGTGGGATTATAGATACCTGTAAGTCAGCTACATTTATCATATGAAATAAAACGTTGGTAAAAATATTCCATACAGCGGGAGAAATGGAGCTTAAAAAATAATTTTTCCATTGGATTAACACAGAAACACTTTGGTTTAGAGAACCGCGGTCAATCGAGCTCATTCGCCCTTAATATTAGTGATCAACGAATTGATGGAAAATCTGTAGCATAACCTACTACAGAAGTAAACTTTAGGGCAATTCCATAAAAATTTCAACTTTTAGCATTGCAAATAGTAGGAAATTGTTCTTGATAGCGTGTAAAAAGCCTTTCCCATGGGAATAAATGTTCATAATGTAATATTTAATATCTTATGAGTATTCTAGATAATAAAAAAAATAGATTAAAATATATTACTTTACAAACTTTCAATTTAATATATGCTTATGAAATTTTTAGTCATTCCGTCACGTCAAACGACTGTTAATAACTTAAACCATGTTACAGGTAGGTTGCTCTAAATTATAATTTTACATAGCTTATATATCATATTTAAGATATGCATTAGTTTGAAAACCTAAAGTATTGTTAACTCACAGAAATTTCCGTTTTTAAGTACAAGGATGCAGTCATGGTTCACAAATGTCATTCTGTCACACAATAAGAAGTTAGTCAAAAATAAATAATAAAATATATTTTTTTTAAATTCATCTTTTTTTTTTATCTTTTAATCATTAACAGTAATATATAAACTGAAAAACCAATTTTGCTTTGAAAATAGCTTCATAGTAATTGTTTGACTTCAATTCTACAATTCAAAATGTCATTCCATCATGTATGGAATTGCCCTTTAAACAATATTATAATACCTAACATCATGTAAAAGTAAATACTTAAAACCTATTAGACAATTTTCTGATTTAAACATTTTTCTTTTTACAATTTAATTTTATGTATATTTGTTAAAAGCTGTTGATTTGGTATTACAAGTAATATGTGAGAATCATACTATAAAATTTAGATGGACATTTCTAAAATATAGTATAAAATAAATATAACAATAGTTTTATTGCTGACAAACAATTTTGGAAAGACTATAAATATATTTTTGATCTGATTTACTGAAAAATATATAGATAATATAGACTAAATAAAAGAATTATTAACACAAGATTTTAGTTGATATTATTTGAATAGTTCATTATACAAACATGCCATGATTGTAACTCTGAGTTGGCTATTGCAGGGTTTATTTGTACTTATTTCAAACATTTTTCATTACAATTTTAGCCTTTTCTTTTTCAAATTTATAAAAACACAAGAAGATATTTTCCTTTTTATAATTGAAGAGCTCAGTGAAAGAACATGCTATGTGACATTTTTGGAAAAAATGATATTTGTGTATTAATGATCATATTATTACCTGATAATAGTAACCTTACAAAGATAATAAGTTCCGCCTTTTTCATAAACTGAAATTTAAGTTCATTTTTTACCATTTGCAAGAACCGCTTTTAACGGATCTAAGTACAAACTTAAAACTTTAAAGCTCATTTTCTACTTTTCACTTGTTTATCATATCTGTTCAGTTTGGGTCTCCCTTCCTCAGAAAATATATAGAGTTGCTTGAAAAAGTTCAGCATAGGGCTACAAAAATGATTAAGGGTCTATATAGTATTGATTATGATAACAGATTAAGATCTTTAAACATGTATTCCCTGGAAAACAGGAGAGCTAGGGGTGATTTAATACAGTTATTCAAGTTCATAAAACAGGGAGACATGGAGGGCTTAGGTTTTACCTTAAATAGCCGGACCAGAGGACATGATCAGAAATTGAATAAATCATGCTTTAAAAGGGAGGTAAGAAAACATTATTTTTACAATAGAGTTGTCAATGAGTGGGATGCTTTATCAGATTATGTGGTGTATTCGAAGAGAGTAGAAGATTTTAAGGGAAGAATCTTGATAGTCATTGGAAACTGGTAAAGTATTAGATTTATTTTGGACCAACCTTGCTGGGCCTCTGGCCTGTTGTTGGTCGACAATTTTTGTATTTGTATTTGTATATAGCATGTTCGTCCACTAAGCTCTTCCATTCAGCTATCATTGTTCTTTTTAAACCTTAAATACCTTCCTGATAAACTGCGATACTTGCATACTTTTTGATAGTTCGATATTTTACTACCTCTTCAATGTTTGTGGAAAGCTTTTCTTCAGGATTCCCCTTCCTTGCGCTTTTGAGATTCTATTCTACTGTGGAAATTAAGCTGTTTTTGTAGTTCTCCTTCCAGAGAGGCTTTCTGAAAAGAAGTAGATATTTGAAAATGATAACTAGAAATGAGTTCAACTGTTCAATTAACGCCTATTTCGATAAATTCATGCATGTGCATGATAGCTGCCATAGAACTTTTAGGTTTTAAATTTATTGAAAATACCGCATTATTAACTTCTTAAATAATTTTGAATGTAAGTTTTAGTTTACCTAAATGGGTTTGTTGCTCCCCTTGGTGAATCATATAATTTTTTTATTGTATTTTGTAACACATAAATGTTCAACTAACTGATTGATTGTACTTTAAATTATTGATTTATTGAGTGGTTAGTGTTACGTACCCGTAGTCTTTCAGTTAGTTTTTGCCATTTTCTTTAACAACCAATTAAAATATGGTGAAACTATTTGAAGGTCTTACCTTTGCCATTGCCTTCTCTTGAACACTTAATGGGGCATTTTTACGATATCCACTGTCAGACAGCATCTTATTCAAGTTGCTCAGCTCGGACCTTAATTTATCCATCTCATTCCCGTTTTTATCTGGAAATCGGGACTTTTCCTGGAAATAATTAAAATTACCATTGAAAGAAATGAATGAGAAGAATCCACCTTCTAATATTTTTTGAAGTCGCGTTTTAGGTTTGAGATCTCTAGACTAAATGTAATACAATGCGACAGTCCTTTCCTGGAAATAATTGAAATTACCATTGAAAGAAATGAATGAGAAGAATCCACCTTCTAATAATTTTTTTAAGTCGCGTTTTAGGTTTAAGATCTCTAGACTAAATGTAATACAATGCGACAGTCCTTTCTGATGCCTTGTGAATAGTAGAAGATTGCTCAGAAGCTGAATAACAGTAGAGGACAGAAGATTTATTTTTTTTACGGGAGAATTGAGTTGAGTTGCATTATCCTTATACTAGAGCTACACGAAGGCTATTGGCGAGGGAAGTCGTAATTTATAACCACAGTCAAGTGATGAACCAACACCTGACTTGGCAACCAATTCAAGTTTTAGGAGCAAGATTGAATTCAGCGTTGTTACTTTGGAGCATATTTTACGTGCACTATCTCCAGTAGGGGTATTATTCGTCGGACTTTGTGGCTGAAAATACTGTTTATAAGGTTGACAGTTATTTTGGAAATTCCTTGGCCCGGGCCCAGACCTTTTGCATGCAAGGCAAGAGCCTTACTTACTGGGTTCCCCAGCCCAATTTTACAGGAGAATAATTTACTTAAAAAGGATAGCTTAAAGGTTAAAGACGAAGGTTAACAACTTTACTTTATACTGTTAAAAAATAATAACGTATAAATATATAATTTACTGCTTAAAAATAATAACAGCGTCATGTAGGTGTAGAGTGTAAACCTTCTCAGTCAACCTTGGGCCACTTTTTCGACACAAAACTCATAAGCCAAATCATTGACCAACCTCCTTTCATATTGGTCGATTGATTGAAAAACGAATCAAACTGGTAAGGGGGAATAAGACCGAATGACAGCGGGTCTCCAAACCAAAGTGCCTCTGTGTTAATCCAATCGGGAAAACATGGATTTTCAAAGCCACATTTCTCCGGCTGTATTAAATATTTTTGCAAACTTTTTGCTTTATATCATAAATGTAGCTGACTTACAAGTCCCTATCATCCCACTTTTGAAATTGGTTAGAATATTTTGTTGTAAAGTTATTAAGTGAAAATTTAAAAAATATTCCAACCAATTGGAAAAAGTGGGATTATAGAGCCCTGTAAATCAGCTACCTTTATCATATAAAATCACCATTTGTAAAGATACTAAATACAGCCGTAGAAATGTGGCTTAGAGAATAATATTTTTTTCCATTACAGACTCACTTCAGACTTTGGTTTAGAGACCTGTGGTCATTAAGTCTCATTCACCCTTAAGAGTTGATAGCTCGAGAAACAGACTCACCCTGATGTCCATTATGACTGTGGCCGCCTGTTCACTGGTTTGGAAGACCCATGCATCTTGGGGGTACTGCTCGAAAAACTCCTGACCTTGGGTCACGTGGAAGGTCACAGACCCCAACTTACCCAGTGAGACCATGAGGCTGCTGAAAGGACTCAGGGAAGAATAGGAAGACTCGTCCTCAACAGCTATCACAACTAGGGATAAAGAGACAATGTCAGTAGTTTAAGAGGGATTGTCAGTCCTATGGAGCTAATGCAATAGTTTTGGAATCACAACTCCAGCAGAAGTATTGCTTTGCCATGTTGGCCCTTTTTCCCCAGGTATGGGAATCAACATAACTTCAAAAAGAAACAAAGTTGAAACGAAAATTTTGTCTAGTTATTTAATTATATATTTTTGAAGTTTAAAATGCCAAATATATACAGCAGATAGCGCAAGTGCCTTTGTGTTAATCCAAGGGGAAAAAATATTTTCAGAGCCAATTTTCTCTCACTATGTTGAATATTTTTACAAACTGTTTTTTTCCATATGATAAAAGTATCTGACTTACAGGGCTCTATAATCCCACTTTTTGAAATGGGGTTGAATATTTTTCAATAAATAATTTTACACAAAATATTGCAACCCATTTCAAAAAGTGAGATTATAGAGACCTGTAAGGCAGCTACATTTATCATATAAAACAACGTTTGCAAAAATATTTAATGCGGCTGGAGAAATGTGGCTTAGAAAATATTTGTTTCCATTGGATTAACACAGAGGTACTTTGGTTTAGAGACCGCAGTCGAACAGGTTCATTCACCCTTAAGCAGATTGTATCAGTGGCAATCAGGTATTAAAGTTACTTATGCATAGTTATTATGTTACTTGTATCAGTTACTTTTTTTTAGGCTACGTTAGGTAACACCGTTAGAATTTTCGGAAAGTACCTGTAACTAAGTTTTAATGGCAACAAAGTAATGGAAAATTTCGGTATTTTTCCGGCTGTTGAATGCCAATTTCGAAATATAACTTATTTTAAAATTAAATAAAGAATTTTTTCTTCAATTTTATAATTGCAGTATTCTGTTTGGTCTTATGTTACTTTAATATTAGTTTAAAAAACAATAAGATGGTTAAATTGCAATTATTCTTATAACTTGAAATTTCTAAAAGTAACTGTAATAAGTTACTTTTTTTGTATTAGGTAACTGTAACTAGTTAATTTTCAATATCAAGTAACTGTAACAGAGTTACTTTTAAAGTATCTTTCCAATCCACGGTGTCTATCTTTCTAATGCATGAAAAAAATCATAAAGCACATACAGTAAATACAGAAATGATTTTTTTATTCTGAAAACCTAACTAAACCAAACTACAAAACAAAAACTAGTTACTTATAAAAAGGCTATTATAGTTACTAAGGACTATTGCCGACTAAAGGACTATTGCAGATTAAGTACTATTGACATTATTACTAAGGACTAGTTACTAAGGCATTGCCTTAAAAATAATAAATGTTTATTTTTTATTATATTAAGTTTTCAATATTTTTTTTAATTTCTATTCTCTATTCTATTTAAATTGATTTAAAACATTCATATAGAGATGAAAATTGCTATAAAACCACAGTAAAATTTGAAATTCCTATTTCATAGTTTACTTTAAATGTACAACCGGCTACAAGTAATATTTTATTTGATTCTAGAATTACATCTAACACTAACATATAGACACTAAAAAAACTAAACTTATGTAAGTTTCACTTCTTATTACTTCAAAATGATTCTGTATTAAAGATCAAACTTCTAATAAATATGGTTTATCAACTACAATATTAAAAAGAAAGTTGCTTACCAGCTGGTCTCAATTTATTAACACCATGCTTTGATTTAAGAGATCTGGCAACTGATACTAATTCTGTGACGATTCTCATGTCCGCTTCCAACTGCTTATCACGCCAACCACTATACTTTAAAGTAAATTTATACAAAGTTATAAATAATACAGTGACAGATCAAACATAAGTACAACAGATTTGAAGTGTCGTTAAAATACAGTCGATTATAAATAAATATTTTTTTAAAGTTTGGTGACATAATTTTAAAAACTGTAAATTCATTTCTGAAAGATTGAATGTGAAATCTTTCATAAAATCCTATTTAATGTGTCAATTTTTTTTTCTATATTTTATGTAAAAAAATGACAACAAAAAAAATAGGATTTTATGAAAATTTTATGAAGTATTTTATAAAAAGCAATACGAAATAATTATATTCTGAAAAATAATTTTCTTTATAACTCAATAAATTTGGCACTAAATTGAACTACTGGTAAATAGAAAATAATTATTTTTTGTTCCAAAGTCATAGCCAAACATTATTTAGAAATTTTCTTCTGAATAACGAAGCTAACTCCACTTTTTGAAATTTGTTCAAATATTTTATACTATTCAAAATCTGTCAAATATTTTGTAAAATTATTTCTTGAAAATTTAAAAATATTCGAACCAATTGAAAAAAATTGGAATCATAGAGCTTTGTAAGCCAGCTACATTTATTATATAAAAAAGCTTGTAAGAATAATCAATACAACCAGAGTAATTTGGCTTAGCAAATTATTTTTTCCATTGGTTTAACACAGTGAGAAGACTTTGGTTTGGAAGACTTTGGTTTGGAGACCCGGCTACAATTCCATTTCCACTTAAGAGCATTAATTGAATAGGGAATGCAAGACAGACAACTTTGGAGTCTTATGATTAGGTAGGTCATAAGTCCAACACAAACTGCCAAAAAGTATTTTTTAATTTTTTAATAATAGTTTTTATTTCACATAAACATAGCACAGACAAGTACTTGGAGGAAAATAAAAAAAAAACAATAATTTTGGCAGAACACCAAAGTTCACAGGTGCCATACTGGCGAACATGAAAAAGTCGATAGTTTTAATTTTCAAAAAAATATATATTATTTACAAATGTTTCCTAGACCCAGTAATTATAATAAAACGTTATATATTACCATATCTGAAGTGGGATATTGAGCAATGGTAACGCTAGGTAACTGCTCAATGTTGGATATGAACATTAGTGACTCAACTAGACCCAATAATTATAATAAAACGTTATTATTACCATATCTGCAGTGGGATATTGAGCAATGGTAACGCTAGGTAACTGCTCAATGTTGGATATGAACATTAGTCTCTGATAGAGTTCTTCTGAAAGGTAGGGCATGATGGGGCAGATAGTTTTAAGAAATGAATCGATGCAGGTTAACATGACTCGGCATAGAAAGAGACGCTTCTCTTTGTTTTCTGCCAAGACAGACTTCACATATTCCTATAACAAAAATGTTTTCAATGTAAAAGTGCACGAGACAAAAAAAGTTAAAAGTGTGTGCATATATTTAAACGCATATTATTTTTCATAATTAATATATAAGTTGATTCATAATCATGCCTAAAAATGAATTTATTGTAGAATCGATAAAGAGGCTTTGTATTTAAGGAAGTTGATGTTCTATACATTTAGACAACTAATATTAATTATATAGGTATAAATTTCAGTGAAAAGAAACATCAAAATCAAACTAAGAAATACAAACACTAAACTTAAGAAATGACGGCAGATTATTTATTTTTTATATTTTACTAAAATACTACTACATGAATTCTGAAATGTCTTTTTTATGAACACTAACTTTAAAAAAAGAAAAAGAATATTAAAACATTTTAGAAAAACATAGAATAAAATCAGTTTTATAGACCAAAAATCAAAATTAGAGCAAAAACAGAATGGGGTCAGCCTTAAATCATAGATCCTCTAACGAACCTAATTAATTACATGATAATCTGTTTTTAACTAAAGATGTAATGAAACAATAACAAACAATATGTATGGTAATAGAGTTTACTTACAATGTACACATCACAAAAACTATGAACCCAAAAGCTCCTATAAGCAGCTGCTGAATAATGGAAATTGTGAATTAGAAACCGGTCGTTACATTCAGATACCAGGCCTGCTAAACGACTCAGAATCCAACGATCAACAAGGTTCTTGTTCAGTCTCAACACCTAGTTAAAAGAATAGAAGTTAAATATTAAAAAAAACATAGGCAGAGATTGAAATAACGTGTTACTTGTAACAGTTACTCTTTTAGGTAACGTCTTCCTAAAGGAGGCTAGAAATAGGCAGGCGGAAACGATTTCATTACCAGGTAACGTCATTAGATTTTTCAGAAAGTAACTGTAACTTAGCAACTTTTAAACTCCTCAGCCCGTTAGTGGTCCAAGGCCTGCCGTGCCCAATTCAGCTTTCGTGACCAAGGGCCCTGGGGTGCGAGGCATATGTCCAGGGCCGGATTTCTAAATAGGCTGTAGCCTAGAGCGGCGAATTTTTTTGGGCAGCAAATTTTACGACCAATTAAAGCAGCATTCGGCATAAAAATATTATTATAAAGATACGAATATTTTTAAGAAAGAAAACAAATAATTTACACTAATGCTTAAACCGTAAATGTATATATAATACTAATATTTCGTAGCCAACATGGTATAGATGCGAGGGCAATTGCACCCCTCCTCCCAGATTACGAAGTTGAAAGAAAAATAGTCCAAAAGTTTTTTTAAAAATCGCCTATTTCGCTTTCGATTTAGCTTGTAAAGGTACATAGATGATTCTAATATGTTGTGTATCTATTTTAAACAGCACATACCACCCTATTTTGCAGCTAACCAGCTACCTTTCCCCGAAGGGGAAGAATATTGTGACAGGGGCGGCAAATCAATCGTAGCCTACTACAAGCGGCAAATCTTTAAATCCGGCCCTGCATATGTCCCGGTTAGGTGGTCAACCTCACGCGGGACCCCCAGTTTTTAGTTCCCAAGCATGCTTGGTCCTCATTTTATCGACCCACTTAAGGGATGTAAGGTTGAGTGAACCTCGCCCAATCCGTTATTCAAACCCCAGACCTGTGGCACAGCAATGTAGAGCACTATCATTGCACCACTGGGCCTAGCAACTTTTAGCTGTAACGAAAAATTTTATTACTTTTCCGTTACTTCTTACGCCGCTCTTCATGGATATTTTCGGCACAGTTTGGCTTAAATTTAATTATTTAAAATTCGACGTTCAACAACGTTGAGATTTTGTTCATAACTTTTTCCAATTGTCCCAATTTTTTTTAGCCTTGGCTCTCTTTAAAAAACAGATAAATGGGTAAATTTCAATTTTTTCTGATAACTTGAAATTTCTAAAAGTAACTGTGATTAGTTACTTTTTTTCATTAAGTAATTGTAACAGTTGCTTTTCGACTAAGTAGCTGTAACTGTAACAGAGTTACTTTTTAAAAGTAACTTTCCCATCCTTGATAATAGGTAGAATATTATATAACATGTAATACAGGTAGAATATTTTGATAAAAATTCTTATAAAATGTGTTTTAAATAGACAGTATTGAAACAGATATAAATAGAAGTTAATATAAACAACTGTTCGATATAACACTTTGACCAAATTAACAAATAAAAAAAATTAACTTTTATTTTCATACATAGTTTTGATAAGAAATTCTACAAGTATAGTTAAGTTTCTTGTTATTTCAGCTACTTACATAAATTCTTAAAATTCGGATAGACAGACGGACAAAAAGTATAAAAGAGAGGTGTCTGATATCACACCTTTCTAACAAAAATTAAAAAGAATTTTTAAAATCAGAGGGTTAGAATTGAAAGTGAAACAGACCTTTATAAGACAGATGAACAGGAAAAAAGTATGAAAGCAAGGTCTATGATGTCATAGCTCTCTAACCAAAAAAGGAATTTTTAAAATCAGAGGGTTAGAATTGAAAGTGAAACAGACGACTTTATAAGAACAGATGAACATTGAAAAAAGTGATGAAAGAGTAAGGTCTATGATGTCATAGCTCTCTAACCAAAAAAGGAATTTTTTTAATCGGACAGTTAGAACCTAATTTGGAAGCGGGTACGAATGGACAGACACGATGACTGATGTCTATGCAGTCTCAACAAAAGATTTTTATCGAAGTTAAACAATAGTCGAATAACTTTTCAGTCACTTATGTTTTCCCTCAGAAAAGGGAAAAAAAGGAGAAAATTATTATTTCCTTTGAATCAGAAGGTAAGCTTTAAAAAATATGAAAAACTTTTATTAGAGTATTATTGTTTTTAATCACATAGTTTTAATTAGAAAGTGGGAAAACTAACCTCGGCCGATGTGAGTGGAGTTAAACTTTCTTTTGGTAGGCCTTCAATAGCTTGAGTGAACAATCGAAAACCTTGCCATATTTTGTTACAAAAATGACGACAGACTCTGATAGATTTAACATCAATATTGATTCGTTGATCTGGAAAACACATTTTATGTTCTAAAGTAACATTTGGAATGAAATAGACTTCTAAACTAAGCGTTTTTTTTATCCAAATAAATTACAATTACAGTTTTTTTTTATCCTACGGTATCTCAGGCATCAGTTGACAAGCAGCCCAATAAAAACAAGAATCAATGTAAAAAATCTTTGCCTTGTTAGAGTTGTCTAGATTAGGTAAAAGATTACAATACTTGATAAAAAAAAAACATAGTTTAGATCATATTTTTTAGGTTAAACTCGGTAAACAAATGGAATTATTGTTCGCCTGTCACTTCTTAGCATCTCAAATATTTTGATTGTGGAAGGGTTTACTTTGAAAACAGGTAAATAATCTGAGGGAGGCAGGGTTGCCAATCCCATGGCGTTTGGCGAGCATAGAGAATAGTTGGGTAAGTTTGTATCGAAACAATGTGTCACACTAAAAGTACACATAAGTTATTGGTGAAAGGAGGATTATAGTTGATTGCTAATAGGGCCCCCAACGATTACATGTGCATTTCTTAGCGACCTTGACTAGATCCTCAATCAATTTGCATCTGTATTATTTACTATTTAACACATTCAGTATTGCAGTTCATTAGGAACGCTATAAGTTAAAATATAGCCATGCAATAAGAGTAAAACCAATGCAAGTTCGCACTACCCTTCAATTGAGAATCGTTTTCTAAACCTTAAAGAAATATGCTCCCATTAAAGCAATGAATCGCCAAGTAACTCTTGCCGAAAACCAAAATCTTCCTTACCCTTTTTCAAAGAGGAAACTTCCATAATCAAAATATTTGAGGTAAATGGTTGAGGACGATTTGTCAATTTTTAAATATCTTAGATCCATGATAAATATTTATTAAAATTCAAAATTTAAATTATTTTAATTAATCACATTAAATAATATTTAGTAATTAATTGTTTCAATAATTAGGTTTTTCCCAGGATAGTAAATACCGGTTTATACCATGGTACTTACCGGAGGTGGTAAAAACCATGCCAACCCTGAATATGGGAGGGTATCATGTAATATTGTTGCCACCCCCTTATATATGGTAAACATATGTCGCTTATATAGTAACGGGACACTACTATCCGTTTCATACACTCGATAAACTAATGGAATTACCACAGCTTGATCGGAATACTTACTTTGAATGTCGTGGGTAAGCAATGACAAACGGAGGCCATCTGTTCCACATTCTGGAATACCACTGGGAAAGTTGTGTTTATAGGCACTGGTCATGGTCTTGAACTCCTCCGGAGTCAAAGTATCTTGGCAGTCTTTGACTCTTTGTAAAAGATCCTGAAATTAAAAAAAAATTAAGGATGTGTAATACTACATGACTTTAAATTACCACTCAATAAAACATTACACACATTTAAAGGTATTATATATACCCTATATAATACCTTTATACACTGCTTACAACAATTAGGGGAGCGCATGGTTTAAACCCTTTCACCTCCAATGATTCCATTTGGAATCATCAGCTAGCAATTTTTTTTCAGACTAAGTTAAGCTCACACTTATGTATCATTACATGGAAGAATCATCTCTTTTGAAGAATTAAATAATGTTCGTTTTAATTAAATGAAAATATGAAAAACATGGTTCATGAATAAAATTCACTCTGAAACAATTTTAGCATATAAATTTAAGCTGAAAATTCTTAATGCATGCATTTTTTGATTTTATTAACGCATGCAAAATTGATTTTAACTATTTTTATCAAATAAAGTTTTGAAAAAAAATATTGTTATAATTTATTCAAATGTTATGATTTCAATTTTTTCCCCCTGTTTTTTGTCATTTCATTCTGGATGCACAATGAATCCATTTCACAAATTTCGGATTTTTAGAATAAAAAATTAAAATTGAGACTGAAAGGTGACAAAACTACGCTAAGTGCTCCCCTAATTGTTTTGAGCAGTGCAGTGTATACTCCATACATAATACCATTATATACCCTATAAGGAATTTCAATAACATTAAAACCTTCCTTAATGTTAAAACGTAAAACCAAGGGGTAGTTTTATGGCAGCTATCTACACGTTGTGCATGCAATTTTTTTTAATCAAATTATGACGTCCAACAGGTACTTAGAACTTGTGGACCAAATTTGAACTATGTATCTCTTTGTTTTTCACCGATAACTTTAAAACCAAAACATTTCTATGGCAGTTACCTCTTTCAGGCTATAGCTCTTTTAGTTCGAGCTGTAGGTGGTTTCAGACAAATAGATAAACAGACAGGTGGACTAAGGTTTAAAACCCACTGTTTTAGAATTAGCACCCTCCAAAACGTGTAGAAACAAAAAATCTCCATATCAGATTTTTGACCCCATCGCAGGAGTTTCATTACCTTATATTTCATATTAGGTAATTAAAAGCAAAAATTCTAATATAGAGACTGACACAGAAAAGTAAACAGACAAAAGTATCTGATTATTTTTCATGCTACACATTTATATACTAATGAATGTACTCTAAGTGAATGTGGGTTGGAAAATTTAAAAATTGTATTATAGTTTAAATACCATCAAAGTAGAAGATTCATTTTTATTTCATACTGAAATTTCTAATACTCAAATTATATTTTATGAAAAAAAAAATTATAATGAAGGAAAATGTATTTTATTGTTGCCAATTTTTCTTTATAAAAAACCTAATTCCCATTTTTTAATGAATTTTTTTATGCATATAAATTTTATGTTGGAATTTTTTTTCTTTAAATCACACTTAAATTTTAAAACCAACAAATTAAGGGCAAATGAGCCTGATTGACCGCAGGTCTATAAACCAAAGTGCCTCTGTGTTTATACAACGGGGGGGGGGGGGGGGGGGGAATATTATTCAAACCACATTTCTCCGGCTGTATTACATATTTTTACAAACAGTGTTTTTTTATTTATATGATAAATGTTGTTGACTACAGGTCTCCCACTTTTTAAAAATCGTTTGAATATTTTATGTAAAATTATTTATTTAAAAAAAATTAAAAAATTCTAACCAATTTCAAAAAGTGGGATTATAGAGACTTGTAAGTTATCTACATTTATCATATAAAAAACCTTTGTAAAAATAGTCTATACAGCCGGAGAAATGTGGCTTAGAAAATTATTTGTTTCCTTTGGATTAACACAGAGGCATTTTGGTTTAGATAACCTCGGTCAATCAGGCTCATTCGCCCTTAAGTTGAAAATTTAAAAAATATATATCATACATCCAGAGATATTCCTTCAATCACATCTATTGGATCAATGGTATTTCCTAAAGACTTTGTCATTTTTCGGCCATGGGAATCACATACCATTCCGTGAAGTAGAACCTAAAAGAATTTCCCTTCATTATAACCAATTCATTATGAGGTATACAGTCCCTGGACAAATGATTAGACGCACTGCTAGATTTCATGTATCAATCAATGATGAACAAAATACCTTTAAAAGGACATTTGTGTTCCTAAACTTAAGCTATTGAATAGAAAATAATATCTGCTATGCTTAATACATATATCGACATATTTTTAATGATATGGCATTCTTTGGTATGTTTTCATCATTACTAAAAAAATACAGTGTGTCTAATAATTTGTCCAGGAACTGTAATATAACTTCATTAAAACATATAATATAACGTCATTAAAGCACAAAATATAACTTCATTACAACACATAAAATAACTTCATTATAACGTAAAATGTAAGTTTATTATTTAGTATAATATAACTTTATTATAACATAAACATTTATTAGATTATTTTCTTTTAAATTTTTTACAAGCATGTAATAATGCTTTAGAATAGGACATTTTAAAGAATTGGAAAAAGTAAAAATAAAACTGTACGATTAATGCTGAACTGCAGGTTTAAAACTTCAGTATACATTTGAAATTTGTCATGAAATTTTTTTCATAGCAGCAATATATTTACTATTTAATACAACGTTAGAAACTAAATTACACAAAAAAAGAAATAAAGACAGTGAAATAGCTTTTGTTGCACTTTGCATTTTCAAAAAGTATAACAGATAGTATATGGACAGAAAAAGATACATAACAAACTGGTTTTAAAAATAAAAAAAAAGCAAAATTTCTATACAATACGCAATTCACAAAAGTATGGATGTATATGATATCAATATGTGAACTTTACAATGTTTAAAAATAAATTATAGTCATTTTGCAATAACAAACATTTAAACAGAAGCTTATTTAAAAGTAAAAACAGTCTAAAAATCAATTATAGTCATTTTTCTATTAAAAAACCCTCATATATATAAACTTAGGCTTGTTAAAAAGTAAAAACAGTCAAAAATAACATATAGTCATTTTGCTGTAAAAAAACATACATTCAAACATAGGCTTGCAAACAAATATATATTTAAATAAAGTAATAATAGTGACAGTGGTTTGAAAATATATTTTAAGCTACTCACTTCTGAAAAAGGCAAAACTCCAGTGATATGTTCTCCCAACATTACCATACGGGCAACCCAAAAGAATAAGATGTCGAAACCAGTTTCCATTAAACTGAGTGGATAGTATTTTTGTACCATTTCTCCCTAAAATAATATAAGACCTACCTTTTCAATAAAAAAGTATACATTTAAAATTAGGGTATGTTGGCTTTAAACAGTGTTTTAACTGGGTTTTTACATTTTTTAGCATTTGAGCTAAAATCAAAATTTTAAATTTAGCTTTTTCGAAATGATTTTAGGATCTTAGGAAAAAAACTCAAACACATTTTTTAATAATTTAAAACATAACTATAAAGTTTTAGCTAAATGCAACATATTTTAAGCTTCCATGATTGGGCGAGGTTTTTTACTGCCCATGTTTAGAAAGCAACATTTAACATTAGTAAATTTTTTACATAAAATAATGAAAGTCTGTTTTCATGTTTGTCTGTAAGGAAGGATCGATAAAAAAAAGCTCACATTAGTTAAAAGTAAATACAAATTTATAATTAATAAATATTTCAATACATTATTTTTAAATATTTTAATACATTAATTTTAGTTATATTTTGCTTTTTTGCAGTGCTAACATGCAATTTTTTATGGAAGCTGTTTAGATAAAGTGAAGTTAAGGTTTAAAATACTAATTGTTTTTTTAAAAAAAACAATTAGTAACAGCAAAGAATCTAGACAATAATTTGCCAATACAGCAAAAATAGTCCTATGTAGGGTGTGTTTGCCGATATCCTGGCAACCTATTTGTAATGACTGAGAAACTACAAAATTTTAATACTAACAAGACCCTAAGCTAAGTGTACCCTGACCAGATTAGTTTCAGTGATTAATTTTTCGACTATGACATCATCATTAAATTTTCACAATTCAAATTTTATTTACATTGTTTTTATTTTTAAAAAACTCTTTAAAAAAACAGGGATTATTTGTAAATTTTTTATAGCTAAATAGTTGAATAGAAAACTAAACTGTACTGCAAAATGCAGTACGTCTGGTTACCCTACGTATGTGTTTATACCTATTAAATTATTCTTCCGTTAGAGTTACAGGGAATGACAAAATTTATCTTTGAAAAAATATATAAAAACACAATAACATACTTCCGATGGCCATCCAAGTGAGGTCAAGGGATAGAGAGCAGATGAGAACCAAGTGTCAAGAACATCTTCATCTGAAACATAATTTTTTTTAATTAAAAATTTTACCACCGTAAAAACAAGAGGTGTATTGGCTTAGTGGTAGTGTTTCGCATTGCCCTGCCACAGGTGCGGGGATCGAGTCCCTGATTGGGCGAGGTTGACTCATCCTTTCATTTCTTAAGTGGATCGATAAAATGAGGACCAAGTATGATTGAGAACTAAACACTGGGAGTTCCATGTGAGGTTGACCACCTAAACGGGACATATGCCTAGCACTCCAGAGCCCTTGGTCACTAACAGGCTGCTGCACCGAGGACTTTAGTTGTAGTACCACAGTAAAAAACGCTGGAGTTGAAAGGAATAGGTAGAAGAGTTGGTTTGATTGAATTAACCTCTATCTAGAGTTTTACATAGCAATTTGGAGATTGCCAAAAGAGCATTAGAAAGAGGTTTTTTTAAACATAATAACCTACTATCTAGTAAAGTGGGCAAAGGCTTGTCTATTATTTTCAAAGAATAGTTCTTCAATCAATAAATTTCGAGTTGAAGAAAAAATATCCGTATTATTAAAAATACAAAGTAGGTAGTTAAAAAAAAATTTAACAAATATTTTTTTACCTTGTTTAGCTACGATGTCTTCCGGATTTAAATTGTACATTATGGAGGCTTTTTCTATTGCTTCCTCATTACTAGTTGCAGCAACCCACAAGTCTTTTTCCTTTAAAATAAAAATAAAACAGAAGCAAATTAAAATTTAAATATATTGTAATAATTACATAAAATACGATTTTAAAATTATAAAAAGTGTTAAACTGTTAAAAATTGTTTATTAAACATTTAATATGGATTTAAGACTGGTTTATGAATTTAGAAATGTTTTCTAGCATATGGTTTATTAAATATACCTGTGAATTAGTCTTATGAAGAATTTTATATGCTGGAATTTGATGTCCCCACCATAGCTGCCTTGATATACACCAGTCCCTATTATTGGATAGAAACATTTAATAAACTTTGCTCCAGTTATAAATACAAGAAACATGTAATGAGGAATTTGTATATATAGTAAAAACGTGATTATCCATTCCTCTTTTATCCGGAACTCTCTGTTAACCGACCGTTCCTAAGTCAACATAAAGGAATTTCTCAAACTAAGCCATTTTTGGTTGTTCACAAAATAGACCAGATTCCGAAATATACGGCGATTCTAAAGTGAGGAATCTCCGGCGATACCAAAATTGACAAACTTCCGCAATTCAAAAATCGGGAATCTCTTGCGATTTTGAAACCTGAATTATGGTGATTCGGTGGTGGTCGATTATGGTTTATGGTGCATAAGGGTGATTCTGAAATTAGAATTCTTTACCGATTCTCAACTCAGGAAATTATCGGGTTTTAGGAAATCGGTAAACTGTGGTGATTTTAAGATAACAAAACTTCAACAATTGAAAAAGTAAAAGCTAATTCTTGGCAATCTTAAATTTTCGGGAAATTAAGGGAATCTTCTAAAATCCTGAGACTCCATATCTCTACTATAAAACAAAAAATACGTACTTTTCCGAAGAACCCCGCTCGGAAATTGTCCGCGAACTTTCAGCCATAGATTTTGTAGCTTCTCTGCACCGTAAGTTTTTAGTATTTAATGAAAATTCTCCATTATCCGGAATTTTCGATTATCCCATCTACCTCTAGTCCCAATTAGATCGGATAATCGAGGTTCTACTGTATATAATTGTGTATATTATAATTGTTTTTAAAATAAAATTGTTTAGTAATAGCAAGATAATTTACTTTAGATGCTTGAACCACTCATCCCACACTTTTTCATGGTGTTCCGGAATAAAACGCAGTTTTTTACTCTTCACAGCCTGAAAAATTAAATACTTTGATAATGTGACCGCATATATGCAATTTCACTAAACAAAAGTCTGAAAGCGTTTAAAAAACAAACTTGCATAAAAATTTCTTTAGAAAACTTTTAATAAGAAGGTAATTATTGGTATATATATAAAAAAAATCATTCAGAGAAAACCTCATGAAAAAGTATAAAAAAATGTAATATCCATCAGGACTGTTTGTTGTTTAATTAAAGTATAAAAAAAACATACTTATTAGATTCAGTTTTGAAAAATCATTTTAAAAAATATAAATTACACCAGTCACTGTAATAAGAACAACCTACTGAGAAGATGCATAATTTTTTTTTGAAAAACTTTTTTCAAAAAATTTCTGCCAGGTTTGTTTGAGAAAGAGAGAAAGATGTGACTGCACAGGATAGGTCAAAGGCTGTTATTAATTAATGTTTCCTTGTTCTAAAAAATTAGAGTCGAATCTGAAAAGTGCAAAGAAAGGGAATCCTGAAGAAAAGCTTTGCATGAACACGTCGTAACTTGACTATGGTTCTGAATTACGACCCTGTCGCCAACGGCCCTTCGACTCTAGTGCGCTGATAATTAAACTCAACTAATTATATCTATCAGCTATCGACTTACTTACCGGCCACTGTACTATCAGAAGACATAACACAAATGCATAAAAAAACCAAAAGAAAAAGAGTCAAAAAAACATAATTCAATGATTGCGCTAAAGATGCAAATCATATGAAATATGTAGCAATACAATAAATGAAACATAAAAAACAAACTACAACAAACACTCTGCTGATACTACTTCGTCAGAGGGACAGAGCATGGACAGATGGGGCGTTTCTGTTTGCGGTAAATCATAAGATCCAATACCCCAACACCCAGCAATGCAAGAAAGAAAGAGGAACTCAAAAGAATATCCAATTATCAGAAGACATATTTCTATTATGAGGGTTTCTGATGACCCTTACTTTATGCAGGGGCTGTAGCTTCAAAGAAGAAACTGCAGCTCATATCCTCTGTGAGTGTGAAACCTTCAGGAGAGAGAGAGAGCTTCAGGACATTCCAATTCGGTCTCTGCTGAATTTTACTTCAGAAACAGGCCTATTTTCATAAAGAGGCAAGGATTTATTTTTTATTTCCAGGGGATAGTACAATATACCTCTGGTCGCAGTGCTAGGCTTACAGACCCCCCCTAAATGTCATAAGTCATAATTATATCTGTAAAAAAATGTCCACTTACGTCAACAGCTTTCTTTCCAAGTTGAGTACAATCCAAGTACCACTGTTCCTTCAATCGCGCCTCAACCAGATCTCCAGTCCTGCTGCAGAAAGGGATGGTCATGTCGTGACTTTTCGCCTCCTTGTAGAGACCCTTCTCGGAAAGACTCTTCCTCAGCAGCTGCCTAACAATCAGTCGGTGTTTCCCCTATAAAATAAGAAATTCTAAAAGTACACTGCTCAAAACAATTAGAGGAGGCTTAAACCTTTTCAGCCCCAATGATTCCATTTGGAATCATTAGCTTGCGATTTTTTTCCTCACTAAGTTGAGCTCGCACTTAGGTATCATTAGATGAAAGAATCATGTCTTTTGAAGAATTAAATAATGTTAATTTAATTAAATGAAAATATGAAAAACATGGTAAAATAAAATTCACTCTGAAACAATTTTATTAAATAAATTAACCCTCAATTCTTCCCGCTTGCATTTTTAGATGTGCTCCTCTAATTGTTTTGAGCAGTGTACTAAAATAGCCCTTTACGACCTAAACTATACAATCGTGGGGGTATAAAAAATAATGTTCAAGCTTTTTAAAAATATCGATACCGATACAACTGACTTGTATCAGCCACTTATTGGTAAAAAACATGGCATAGTTCTTAAGGAGTTGCTTGCTTTGATGTCGTTTAAGACAACCTTTTCGATAAAGCACTCGACTCAACATTTAGCCTCATTAACTTAAATCAGTGCCACCTGAAGGGGTCGTAAAGGGATAGCCTACTTTCCTGTTTTATTAATATTCACTGAAATTTTTATATAAAAATCAAGCAAATTTGTTGCAGTAACTGTTACCTGGAACTGATTCCACTTTAGAAAAAAGTCACCAAACAAAGTATTTAGTTGTAATTTAAGCTTTTGAAAGCCAAAATTAACTATTTTCATTCATTATACTTAGTACAAAATCAATTAATATGTTTGCAAAATGTATTTGCAGTTTGAAGAGTAATTTTGTAAAATTGCTTGTGTCAAATCCTAGCATAGGTTCTGGCAACATTTGGTGAACTTTCAAAATGTTGCCAAAAAATATTTTAAGAACCGAAGGAAAGACCCATTTTGGAAAGGGGTACAGAGAGGCAGACGGACATCATCAGCACAACAATACTTACTTTTCATTTTTTTAAAAAATCTTTTGAATTTAAAAAGGAAAGTAGGCGGATTATAGATTAAGTTTATTTACCAAGAAGTACAAAGAATAACAAAAAAATAGTTTCGCTTGATTCAAACACAAGAGTTCCAGTAATTTTTGCAGTATATTTGAGGTTCTGATTGAAATTAGTTCTAGATTGCTAGATGTCATCCTAACAAATGTTTCTTATTTTTGCAAGCATTTTAGCAATTTGACTTTAACATCAGATTGGAGGAGGAACCAAAATAAATTAGCCACATTGATGAAAAAGGCGTTGTTGAAAAAAAAATTTAATAAAAATGATAACTGTTTAACATGCTTGTAATTGCATTGTGTTTCACTTGTTCTTATTAATCATGTATTTAAAATTTTAAACTTCAACATTCTCAAAAATACAATTTCTCAATAGCTGCCATACCATTAGCCATTTTTTTTTCCATAAGGTAATTACTTGGATATTAATCGTTTAAGGTAAGGAGTTTACTAAAAAGATATTTTAAAAAATAGTTTTTTTTGTCCCTCTTTCTGTCTTGAAATCTACATAAATCTCATGTTAACCACAATACAGTACTTTTTCTAGTGCCAAAGGTTCTACAATGAAAATGGTATGTCAATTGGAGCTTTCAAACTAGACAAGAAAAACGAGGTGTACTTTCAATTACCGCTCAATAAATCAATACATTTAATGGTAATTACATATCCTACAATGCAATTTTAAATCACTCTAAATGTTGTTGGCCGATTCATAGGTCACAATAACCAGAAAACAAAAAAAAAACATAAAATACCTTAAAGTTTTCAATATCAGAGGTCACTGTTCCATCATCAGCGAAAATATCATTCAGTTTAAGGTTGTGTTTCAGTCCAATTTCGAAGTCTTTGGCATCGTGAGCTGGGGTCACTTTCATTACACCTTTAAATATATTAATTAAAAATTAGTTCAAATTGTATAAGTACGGTAAATTTTTACTACATTCCACATTGGATCATGTGCAGGATGACAAGTCTACTGGGTAGTTCAATTCCATGCAAAATTATCCTGTCTGTAGTGTAAGTCACGTTTGTAAAAAGTGATTATTACTACAACTTTTAACATTAAATGAAAAAAAATGTGTAATAGTAGATCTACACTTATTAGAACTAAATAATGTAACATACTTTAGTTAATTTGATTTATTTTTTAAATTTAAAAAGCTTTTACTCTCCTCTTAAATCGTGACTTACACTACAATTACATAAAATTAGCCTACTGCATTTTTGCAGTACCGTACTACTTTTTAATGTCTTGTCCTGTCTGTTTCAATAAGATCCAATATTATTTAAAATGTCATTTTTTAAAAAAAAATTCCAACAGGCTGCATTTTTTTTTGGTGGTCAAAGCTCTTTTTTGCAGACTCAGCATATTCTCCAGAACTAAGAGTAATTTTGTGTGGCAACATCTAGGCGGCTCTGCTCTCGCTACCAATTTTGATGCTCAGATTACAATGAATGTGAGCTCTCTGTGGATGTTAAAGTATGATGAGATTTAATTTTGCAGAGAGAATCCAAGCCAAATGGGTAAATCTTTTACATGCCACATAATCATAAGACATGCGTGCCCACGATTTTCCCATCAAGAAAATCTGACGACTCAGCCAGGGCTTGAACCCACCAACTTGGGCATACGAGGTGGACACATAAGGCCTCAAAGCCACTGAGCCGACACCTTGTTTTTACGTAAGTCCTGCAACATGTACAACATTTCAAGTGCAGATAACTATGTAGCAAAGGAAACATTTAAGAAATAGACAGTAGTAGTCCAAATCTCCCCAATTCATACATTTTAGACAAGATACATGCTACTAAATTTAACATGTAACAAAAAAAAAACCTTTTTTTACCATATACACTATGCTTACAAACGAGTTCACATTTTTGGAAGACTATGAAAAGGGGGTGAATTTTTCATTATCGTACTACATTAGCATTTAAAAAATTTAGTCATCCTAATCATTTGAGTGAAATATATTTTTAAAAACAAACATTAACTTAACACTCACTAGTTTCATGTATTTTTTCCACCAATCTTCAAAAATTAAAGAAAAACTTAAGAGTTTGTAAAATATTCTCCAATGACTAATTCTTTTACATTTTAAATGAAGAGCTAATGAGCCTTTGGAATACATATGCAAGGCATTTCGTGCAAATTTGTGGCAAAACAATGCGACAATTGAAGAGTTTAGTGGAAGAACATGCTATGGGACAAAAAGGTGTAAATGAGAAAATGATCTTTGAAGATTTGGTTTTGCACTTAGATCTGTAAAAAACGGCAATAGCAAACGGTAAAATATATACTTAACTTTAAGTTAAGAAAACTTAAATAAGGAAAAAGGGAAAACTTGTTATTGTTAAAGGTTGGAATAATATATTCGTTGAAGCAAAAATTATATATATATATATTTTTTAATATCAATAAAATTCTTCTTTAATCTTCAATTCTGTTTTGACTGTTTAGGTATTTAGTTGAATTTATCAAAGTTGTGCAAGATCTAAACGAGGGCCATTTGCAACAAACCTTATAATTTGTAACGATGGTTGAGTGACTATGACAAGACTGACATCTGAGCTGGCACACCTCACAAACTTATAGAAAAATGATACACAGTGTCAAGAATTAAGCTACAAATTTACTATGCACCAGTCCCAATCACACAGCTGTATTTATTAGTGGTAAAAGACCGTTTTTAAATGTTAATATTACGTTCACATTTGTAGTATAGAGTTCACATTACCATTCATGAAACAGAACAACTTTTAAGGATGATAATTTTTTAAAAATATTAAAAAATTAGAGACATTTTAATACCAAATTAGTCAATATTACAAAAACAGAAAATCATTTAGCATGCATGGTAATGGGCTAAAAATTGTCTTTTTCTATTGGTTTATCGTCGGTATTCATCAGAAAAAATAAAACTAAAGAATGTAAAGTTAAATATAATTGAAAATAAAGAAACAATTGTCGATAAAGTTTAATCTCGTGCAATTTGCTAAAGAATAACCTATTTTTTACTATTTTATATTGCCCATAAAAAAATTAAAATGGGTTAACAAAAGTTTTTCAAATAGTAAGTAATATTATAAGTATCACGCACGAAGCTTAATTTTTAAGCAAAGCAAATCTATAACAAGATCATAAAAAATTTCTTTTAAAGACACATTAGTAAATGGAAAAAAAAAACTACCTGTCCCAAAATCTTTGTTAATGCTTTCATCAGGAATAATAGGTAGGTGTTCGCCAGTATATGGATGTTTAACATTTTTACCAATTAAATGGTAAAATCTGGAATCATTGGGATTGACTGCAATGGCTGAATCCCCAAGCATGGTTTCCAATCTCGTGGTTGCAATCAAAACTTTTTCATCTGTAAAATGAACAATGTTATCACATAATATTACATTGCATTAATATAATTCCT
Source organism: Oedothorax gibbosus (assembly GCA_019343175.1). Lineage (NCBI taxonomy): Eukaryota > Metazoa > Arthropoda > Arachnida > Araneae > Linyphiidae > Oedothorax > Oedothorax gibbosus. Next base: position 6,992,834 of record CM033271.1, on the reverse strand, counting down.
ATTTTTTTTTTAATGAATGTATCCGCTACAACGCAACATAGGCTATTTTAAACAGGCTAAGTAGTTTTGAACTATGGTCAAGTTATGAGGTAAACACTTGTGTAGAAACTCATTGAAACCTGTGGGGAGCAGAACAAATATCCAATACTAGCCCTCAAAACTGAATAATTACTTTGTCGCAGACGGTTTAGTACTGGGCTTGCAGGCAAGAGGTTTAGGGATCAAAACCGGTTATGCCTGTACCTATTCACTGGTGACCCAAACATGGCAGCATCTAATGGAGCAGCACGTCAGACAAACTTCACACAACCACAAGAAAGTCCTTTGGTCCGAGTTTCAAAGCTGGTAGCAAAAAACAGATTCAAAGCAGGCATCAAAAGTCTTGAGATTCAATCTGGCATCAAAAATTCTTAACACTGGTTTCAGTCAGCACCATATCAATCGTTCCTCTTCCGACTCACTTGAAGGGGAGTACTGTGGTCATTAGCACAAATACCCAATACTAGCCCTTGCGACCAAGTAATTAATTTGTCGCAGACAGTTTGTCATGGCTTCCATGCACGTGGGCTTACATGCAAGAGGTTCCGGAATCAAAACCAGGTATGCCTGTACCTCCTCAAACGTAACAGAGGCCTTGTGTGTGGTTTCTGGACATAGAACTATAACAGATTTAACATGCACACGTGTCCACTACACATAAAACTGTTATTTAGATTTTGTGGCACTTGGCTGAGTGTCGAAGAAAAAATTATTAATTTCAAGCATCCTTGGAACCCTATGTCTGAAGGCGAAAAAAATACCAACTACACTACTCTAACTTATGACTGACTATAAATTTAAGCTAATGTTTATGATTGCCTTTTGAAAATAAGGTTGCATAATATTCCTAAGAGCTAATCATGCAATTCAAATTTTTATTATAATTTGTTCGGTACGTATCAGGGATTAGAGTAACGCATAACTTGCAATGGTTATTTTTTTTAGGTAATGCCGAGACACAGCGTTGGATTTTTCTGAAAGAGGGCGTCCATCATAAATTACGTGACTTGTTTAGGGTTCGGAGGGGGTTGAATCGATGTCACCAAATGGATGGGGGAGGGTGTCACGTAATTTTTTTTACTGCAAAAAATCAATGTAAAGTTTTTAAAAATCGAGTTAAATTCCAGTAAAATTTGTTTCTGGACTTAAATTTTTCAAAATGTTACATGCTAACATGTATTGTGGCTTTTCGAACTACACTTAAAAGAGTAAATGGGGGGAAGCATCTGTTATTTTAAACAGATTTGATTGGCGTTCGTTTATTTCTGTTTCCTTTATTAGTTTCAATTCATACCAAAGGACACATGCTCAAGGTATTTTCACATTTCACAAAGAAAGTCGACAAATAAGCGTTGTATGTGATTTTCAACAGCAGTTGCATCAGCAGGTATGATGCAGCTGCTGTTCGAACTACCCAAGTTGGACTTTGATTCGTATGTGTTTTTAAGTTTTCCGGGTATTAAACGTCCAAATCAAAACTTTCGAAAATTCAAATTTTGAAAAATGACATGTAAGATTACGGGGGAGGGGGGGTCAAGCCAAATATCACGAAATATCACCGGGAGGGGGGGGGTCAAAAAATTGTCAAAATCGTATCACGTAATTTATGGACGTCCCCAAAGTAACTGTAACTTAATTGTTTTTAGCGGTACTAAAGTAACAAAAATTTTGGGTTCTTTTCCGTTATTTCACATACTGCTTCACTAAGCTTATGGGCTGTCAGATGCCTATTTTGATATGCAACTCTTTAAAATTAATTTTTAAAAATTTAATTAATACTAATTGAGGAGTTTTATTTGTGCTTTTGTTTCTTTAATCTAGGTTCCCTTTCAAACACGGCAAGATAGTTAAATTACAATTTTTGGTTGAAAGTTGAAATTTCTGAAAGTAACTGTAATTAGTAACTTTTTCTATAAAGTAACTGTAACAGTTACTTTTTAGAAGTAACTTTCAACTCCCTGGTAAGTATGTAACAAAACAACTCATTTTTCATGTAAACAGCAGTGACATGGAAGCAAAACTTACTTGAATCTGCCACTGGATAGTAAAAATAGTCCATTAATCCCAATACCACTGGATCTTTTAGACCAGGAATTCGAACCTTTTTATTTCCAGGGACCTCAATATGATCTACCTGCAATTCAATGGCACATACATGTAGAATATAAGTCGACAGGGAAACTTTGATGAAATAAAAGTAGGTTTTATACAATACTAGCTTTCTGAACAAGGCATCACACTGGTTAACTTTTAATAACGGTGATTTGTTTTGATACAACTATAATAAAATGGACAGTCTGTTCATTGGCGAATTTTGGCGATCTTTAAAATGTAACAATCCAAATGTGGTAATCATTCCACAATCAATAAATGAAATAAAATAATGATAATCAAATAAAAATCTTACAATTTAAACCCTCTAGATTTTTTGTGTTTATACTTAATTTTCGCTCGTGCTTAAGTTTCTTTCAAAATGAAAATTAAAAGTAGAAAGCGAATTCGTGTTCATTTTTAAACGGCACTTTTTACTTGATTTTCACGTTTATCTAAGGATCACATCAAGCCCCTGTTTCGGCCTGGCCCTATTTGTTTCAAGCTCCAGTTTCGGTCTTTCACTCTCAGGTGAATGACTTATTTTTGAGAAGAATTATATTAATTAAAAATCATAATCAAATATGAAAAAACTATGCCTCAGGTGCACACGTAGGGTAGGTATTACAGGGAATCTATATTAAAAAATTAAAAAAATTTCGAGCAGCATAAATAGGTCTTTCACGATCCACAGCCAAACCGACTCTGTCTTTTATTGCTGCGTACGATGCTTAAACGCTGCGTACGATGTCGCCCTTAACGGTTACGTTGGGTGCCTATTCAGGTGTCGGCTCGTCACTTGACTGTGGTTCTAAAATACGACGCCCGTCGCCAATAGCCCTCGTGTAGCTCTAGTGCGACGATAATTCAAACCAAACCTAACCTAACCTGTCTTTTATTATTATAGATAAGACATATGGATAAGATTTTTGGACGTCCTCTTTGTAAGCGATTTTTCCCTTACAAAGAAAAGCATACTTGTTCTTTAGTTAACTCCAGAAATGAAGAGATTGGATGTCCAATATTTTTATTATTTCATATCAAATATTCAGAGTATTAAGGCCTTTAAGGCTAGTAGAGGGGGCCAAGATAGGCTGCCAAAGCACACACAACCTCACATGTCGAGGTCTAATTAGAAAGTGAATCCGTTTTCAATGGTTGCGTTACGAGAAGAGTGGAGTCAAAACAAATTCTGATGTGTTTGCAATTTCTCTGGGAACGAATTTATTGGCGCCTATTGGAAGGTGGAAACTGTTTGATGGATCGGCAAGACATTAACTGAGAGCTATTAAGAAAAAACTTAATATTATAACATTTTAGAGATTTGTGCTATATATTACATATGACTTATGACTGAAGTGGGGCGGCCCGTCAGGGCCAAGCACCGCGACCACTGGTCTATTGTACTAACCCCATCGTTTAACCTTGAAGCAGGCCGATTGCTGAAATGAACCTCAGAATATCCCTGATTGGTAAGTTATCAACCTCCCAGGCATCGATACAATGGTACCCAAGATACTCAAATCTTTGTGCAGAGTAGTTGTCACATTCGCAGAGAACGTGAAACGAACGTTCCTCAACCTGTTGACAAGACCTACAAAGAGGCTCATCTTTTAAACACATTATACTCAGATGTCTATTGAGAGCACAGTGACCTGGTAGTACATATTACATAAATTTTAAATTAGAGTCCATAAACAAATCAGAAATCGAACATATTACACTACTAAAATTAAGAATTTATTAAAATATCTCTAACAATCATTATAAAGGGGTGAATACAGTCAATTACGGATAAATTATAATAATTAACTAATTTTAAATAATGATAGTTCTACTGTTAACACTTTCGGGATCCAGTACTGAAAAAACATTTATATGAAAAACAAAATTGAAGAGCTTAGTGGAAGAATGTGCTGAATGCCATTTTTGAAAAAAATTATATTTTTGTGTCTATAAAAATATAATTTGGTTATTAGCTTCTTTACCGATAACAAGTTTCCACTTTTTCATGAACTTTAAGTTTAGTATATTTTTACGGTTTGCAAGTCTTTTAACATATCTGAGTGCAAACTAAAAACTATAAAGCCCATTTTCTCGTTTTCACTTTTTGTCACTTAGCACGTTCTTCCACAAAGCTCTTCAATTCAAAAGCAGAGTAAAAAGTAAAGGATATTTTGGGACCCAAACTATAAATTAAGCTTTTTTAAGTCCTTAAAAATCGCTTCACAATCTATATCTAGGTTGTATAAAAAAAAATCATAAAAGTATGTTTTTATACATTGAAATCTAATAACCTCAATATCAGATATGACCGATCTAATCTCACTTGACCAGTTGACAAGCCTTTCTTTACGATAAATTAATTTTTCTTCAAACAGCTTGATGAAGACTTTATTTACAGCTGCTGAAGCATTCTAAAAAAAATCAAAATTTAATAATCAATTAAAGAGGTTGTTTCCGGACGGTGTTAAGTCAAATTCTTCAAATTGACTTTTAAATGCAAAATATGGCAACATATGTCTTACAATGTATTTTCAATAATCAGAAGTTTAAAACAGAGTTAGGGTACGCTCTCAGTGGGACTGGTTTTCTGATTTCCGAAAACCCGCTCTAACCCGACTACTTATTTCAAGTGAGTGCGCATGCGCCGACCTGGCGAGCAGAAAATAAGCGTCTGTTTTTTTCCGGAATTAAATATTCATTCTGGTTTTCAGATTTCAGCGCTTAGTTTAGTCACGTGGTGCGGTAATTCTGAGGTTTATTTTGATTTGGCTGGAATGGATACGGAAAATGTTTTGACGAAATTTGCACTAATCTTTGATTAATTTACCTTCAATCATTTTCAAAATGTAATTGAAGGTAAAGGATTCCATCCGAAAATATTCATAAAAATTTGACGGATCTTCTTTAAATTCCGGAAGCAAATGGTGATATTCGCCAAGTTTTGCTCGACCTTTAATTATGGGATCAACATCATATTTTCTTTCTGGTATTATTTTTAGGTGTAGGCTTTCAAAAGATAAAATCAAAAATAACGATTCCTCTTCGTATAGAACCAGAGAAAAATACATTGCTCAAAACAATTAGGGGATCACTTTACTTTTGTTACCCTTCCAGTCATAACTTATTATTTTTTTTATTCTAAAACTCCAAAAGTGGTGAAATAGATTCATTATGCATCCAAAATTAAATGGTATAAAACAAGGGGAAAAAATGGAATCATAACTTTTGAATAAATTGTAATAATAATTTTTTCAAAACTTTATTTGATAAAAATAATTAAAACCAATTTTTAAACATCTAAAAATGCAAGCATGACGAATTTAGGGTCAATTTATTTAATAAAATTGTTTCAGGGTAATTTTTTATTTTACCTTGTTTTTCATATTTTTTATTTAATTTAAACAAACATTATTTAATTCTTCAAAAGACATGATTCTTCCATCTAACTATACAAAAAAGAAATATTACTTTATAGAAAAATGTAGGGAGAATTTGATAAAACTTATTTGAAATAAGTGCGAGCTTAACTTAGTGAGGAAAAAAAAGCGCAAACGGAAATTCTAAATTTAATCATTGGAAATGGAAATCCCCTAATTGTTTTGAGTAGTGTATATAAAATTCAGGAAAAATTAGAAATCGGAGAAATAAAAACACGGTAAACAGAAAACTGTTAACAGCTAGTTTGGTTAGGTAGGTGGCGCTCAGATAGAAGAGCAGCTCCGCTCTTTTCGGATCAGCTGGCTTGAGTTGAAAATCTGCTTTACCATCGCAAGAAAGCAGTTCAGACAATTTATTCGCTCTACTTCAGATTGGAGCAGGTTTTCAGAAACCAGGAAACCAGTCTTAGAACTGAAAAATATTATTTGTTCCTTAATAAATTGGCTTATTTCAGATGATGTATTTCTTTCCAGCTTTCATCCCTGCATTTCCTTCGATCTGTACTACAATTAGTGGTATTTCCCACGGGACATTGATTCACCAATCAGGGCTCAAAAAAGAATTTATTTTCATTCATAATTTCTGTTGCCACTCAAGACCTGACACATACCCATTCAATATTAAATATTATAAAACAAAATTGTGTTGATAAAGATTGAAAATTTGATTTAATGAAATCTGTAAAAAAAAATATCAATTTACGTAAATTAAACATAAAGAAGCTAAATAGGCTATCAGAAATGTTAAGTTTCTACCATACTCTCCCCAAAATAAATACAGTAGAACCTCGATTATCCGTCCCTCTTTCATCCGGAACTCTCTGTTAACCGACCGTCTAAATCAACATCAAAAAATTTCTTTCTTCTCAGTTGTTCACAAAAGAAACCAGTCTCGGAAATCTCCGGATATTATAAAATCGATAAACTTACAAGATGCAAAAATCGGTAATCTCCAGCGATTCTGAAATTGGAATATTAAAAATAATGTTTTAGCACTTTCTCTTTGTCTAAGAAGTCTCATTTTCAGAGTTTGCACAGCAAAAACAACACAGATTTCGGACGTCGCTCGGTGAATTCGAGGTACGGCGCTCCTCTGTACTATAGTACTACTACTATTTAATGTATCCGCTACTACTATTATTTAATGTATAATTTATCAATTATCCGACCTACCTCCGGTCCCAATCACACCGGATAATCGAGTTCTACTGTAATTTTCATCTAAGGTCATAATGGTTACTATCGATATAGAAGTCATAATTAGAACTTTTACGGGGAAAACACCCAAACCAGAAAATCCACCGAGACGTCACTCAGAAGAGTTTTACCTATATACAAAAACAGTGGCTTCAGACAGCAATTCTTTTTTTGCACCAAGTATGCAAATTTAAGGTCTACCGCTTAGATCTTTCTTATTAATAGGGACTGTTGGTCCTATAGAGCTAATGCATTAGTTTTGAAATCACAACTTTTGAAAAAGAAATGCTTTGCCATATTAGCCCATTTTCACCAGGGATGGGAATCATCATAACATCAATTGAAAACAGAATTGAAAAAAAAATATCATCTGGTTATTTAATTATTAATTAATAAAGTTGTAAATAGTGTATTTTTAGCATTTTAAAACTTCAAAAATATATAATTAAATAACTAGATGACATTCTCGTTTCAAATTTGATTCATTTCGATGTTACGTTGATTCCCTTACCTAGGGGAAAATTGCAAACATGGCAAAGCAATACTTCTGCTGAAGTTATGGTTCCAAAGCTAATGCATTAGCTCTATGGGACTGACAATCCCTCTTAAGCAACATACAATGCTCAAAACAATTAGGGGAGCACATGGTTTACACAAAATTATGCAAAGTGCTCTTCTAATTGTTTTGAGCAGTGTATTTGCACAAATTTGACAATTGTATAAAAGTGAACAATTATTTAATCTATTAACCACACAAAATTTTATTAGAGGGGGAAAAAATCTTACTGCATCCATAGTGAATGAAGATTTGTTAAAATCTAAGGAAGCTCCTAATTTCTTCATTTGATTTTCAATATTATGTTGTGTCCTATAAAAAAGAAGCATTTATAAATCCGTACTTAATTAGGAAATTTTAACGTTAGAAAAATCTAATATTAGAATAGTTATTTGGTGAAAATGTACTATTCGGTTGTGGCAAAATTGACTAAAATGTAACAACTTTGGAAACTTATGCCTTCTTTAATATAAAACAGTATGATTTTAATAATGTTTAAATAATCAATCGTTTTGAATCAATAAAAATTACATTTTTATTTATCATTATTTTTTAAAAAAATGAACTTCTTTATAAAATATCAAATGCAGAAAAAATATTATTATTTTGGGAAAATGACGAATATTGAAATTATTAAACTTGAACAATATGAATTACAAAGTGGCAAAAAATAGCATATATTTTTTTTTAATTTAAAAATTTAAATAATGTAGCCCCTGAATGGCGACTCATAACCTCTGCTGCATAATTAATAAGTTTCAAAATTAACACTAACTTTCATTTCCTTCAACATTAAAAAAAGAATTGCAAAATTTGAATAGATACTTTTTCTATATCTAAAACTCAAAATTAATAAATCCATATATAAAACTAATATAAATATTCAAAAAATACTTTACTACAATAAGCAAAGGAACCTACAATAGAAAACAACTTACAAAACTTTCCACTGGTCGATTTCTTTTAAAAACTGTTCTCTGCCAATGTCTCTCCTTGTTATTTTTCTTTCTTTGAATAGTTTCTTCTCCACAACAGTTTGAGTGGCAATGCCTCCATGGTCGAAGCCCGGTATCCAAACCACTTTTTGGCCTCTCATTCGACGCCTGGAAATTTATATATAGTTTATTTATTTAATTAGTTTAATTATTTAATTAGTTTAATTATTTAATTAGTTTAATTATTTAATTAGTTTATTATTTAACTAGTTTAATTATTTAATTAGTTTAATTATTTAATTAGTTTAATTATTTAAATAAATTATAAACTAATTTATTTAATTAATTTATAATTTAATTAGTTTATAATTTAATTAGTTTATAATTTAATTAGTTTATAATTTAATTAGTTTATAATTTAATTAGTTTATAATTTAATTAGTTTATAATTTAATTAGTTTATAATTTAATTAGTTTATAATTTAATTAGTTTATAATTTAATTAGTTTATAATTTAATTAGTTTATAATTTAATTAGTTTATAATTTAATTAGTTTATAATTTAATTAGTTTATAATTTAATTAGTTTATAATTTAATTAGTTTATAATTTAATTCATTTAATTAGTTTAATTTGTTTGATTGTTTAATTATTTAATTAGTTTTTAATTAATTAACCTTTTATTTGGGTGTAATTTAAAATGTGCTTTTTAATTTTTCTTGATAATTTTGATTATATAATTTCATGTGTTGTCTTGACAGGCCCTGGGGCTCCTTGGCAGCCAACATATTCTGTTTAAAATAAAACTTTTTCTTCTCTCTTCTGTTTAATTCATCTAATTAGTTTAATTAGATTTATTATTTAATTTTTATTCAGTTTTCAGTTAATCACATTTATAGTGTTCCCTGATTTAAAGATAAGCTGCATTTACCAATGGAAACAGGAATATTTGGTAGGTACAAAGCTAGGGAATGGAAATCGTTTTTTACAAGCAATGCTATGAGAATATTATGTGTTCGTATTTTTATTTGTTCTTCCGCTTTTGTATTTTTCTTGTCTAGCACTTGGCGGTCACTTTACCTCCAGGTGTCTTTGTATCGAAATGCATAAATATAACGTTAGGTGTTTTTTTTTTAAGTTTCGGGTTTTTTGGAGCTTGGCCATGGCCGAGCATGTTGATGCTCTTTGGGCTGTATCTAATCTAAGAGTGAAATAAAAAATATTTGTAGAAATGAATTAGTAATGTTTTTTCCTGTGAAAGTAGAATGAAAGTAGAATTAGCAATTTTCTTCATGTGTTGGTCATGTGCATAACAGCGAAATTTAGATAACGCAAAGAATGAACCATAACCATGAGGTTTTTTCTAAACGGGGTTGCTTTTTTGGCAGATTATGCCTTTTGCAGACTCGCCATATTTCCTAGAACTGAGAAATTTTTTGTGGCACCATCTAGGCGGTTCTCGCTACCAATTTCGTCGCCCAGGTTACAATGAATCTGAGCTCTCTGTGGATGTTAAAGCATGTCGAGATTTGATTTTGCCAAAAGTATCCTAACCAAATGGGTACTCATGGGATCTTTTACAATGCTGCATAATCATTTGACATGCGTGTTCACAATTTTCCCACCCAGGAAATATACTTTCACAGCCAGGGCTGAAATAAACGATGTTAGAAAAATCTTAGAGGCAGGCCAGAAATTTCTCACAGCCACTGAGCGGACACAAAAAAAAAAATATGAGCAAATAATTTTGATGGATGTTTTAAAAGCGGGATTAAACTCAATAGAAAGTATGTAGTATATTTTTAACTTACCATCTAGCAATACAATCTTGAATGGTGACAGTCAAGGTATGACCAATGTGTAAATTTCCTGTAATATTTGGTGGAGGTAGGACTATAGAGTACTCAGACTTTTCAGCCTACAAAGAAAGAAATGTTAGAGAAAACAAATTTTTTAATTTAATTGAAACTCAATATAACTTAACCAATTTTCTGTGTTTACTTTTTAGAATTAGCAATCTATTGACTAAGGATTTCAGCAAGATGATAGTTATGGATGGCTCCTTCATGCTTTAAATTTAATAAAATTATTAAATTTATAATTTTCGAAAATTATTGGTTTTGCTGGAAAACCTGACAGTCAGGTGACAGGCATCTGTATCCTTCAGAGAGTTAACAAAGATTATACCCAGTATTTGAAATAAATTTTCTGCAACTGAAATTCTACACATAAACTGTTATTAACTTATTCAAATTATTTTTAAACAAAATCACAGCCAAAATAATGATTATTCTAAACGTGAATTAATTGCTTTTGTTTGTTAAATACAGGATTTAAGTGAGGATTTTTTGTGTTTCTTTTTAGACCAATTTTCTGTGTTTTCTTTTTAGAATTAGCAATCTATTGACTAAGGATTTCAGCAAGATGACCTATCTATTATACAAAAGCATGAAGAAAAATATTTCAATAAATTTGGTGTTAAATTCATGGTAAAATTAATGGTTTTTATTATTATTTGAAATCCATGAAAAATGTTAAGTTATCATGATATACAGCATACCTTGATAATTTATATTAAGCGAGTTCGCGTTAATGAGTTGATGGGGTTTGAGAATATATAAATATATATATATAATATATATATATATATATATATATATATATAATATATATATATATATATATATATATATATATATATATATATATATATATATATATATATATATATATATATATATAATATATATATATATATATATATATATATATATATATATATATATATATATATATATATATATATATATATATATTATATATATATTGTCAAACCCCATCAACTCATTAACGCGAACTCGCTTAATATGAATTTCTCTTAAGATGAACTGAAAGCGCTTCCCGGCCTATAAAACTTGAGCTTATGCTAAAAAAATCTCTTAAAGAGAAACCGCTTCAGGGAAAATCCCGCTTAACCCAAACAAAAAATTCAGAATTTGACTTTTTTTTTGTTAGTAATTCAAAGTTCCAAAGAACTATTGAAACAAACCCTTTAGAAAAAGGCGACAAACATTATAAAAATAAATTGTCTTCTACTTCTGACAAAATCACAAGATCTCCCATGATTTGTTCGTTTTAAGCCAATGAATGAGGCGGCAAGTGTAGGATGATCCATTCCGTCATGAAAAGCAGATATGTTCCTCTACAAAGGTCAAAGCTAAAGAACTTATAAAATTAAAAGTTTTTTGCATTTAAACTTATTGATTTTATTCAAAATTAATCGAAAGAAGCAGTCTATTTCTTTTTGAGAAGAAACAAAAATTTTTAAATGATATTGGCAGCAAATATTTTAAAAAAGTGGAAATTGTATTTAAATATGGTGTAGCTAAAAACACCATTTCAACTGTTAAAAAAAATCTGGATAAAATTGAAGGAGCCCATGCAGTAAACCAATTTCAACCTGCAAGAAAAAGAATGCGAACTTGAAAACATGGAAGACAAGAAGTCAAAATCTAATTGTAACATGTATTGAATATACATGTATTATTAATGTATTACATTATAAATTTATTTTTAGATGCTATTTTTTTTAACTATTCACTGGTTAAATGTAAAATAATTCCTGACGGTTAACCTGAAATGTTTCGGTGCTTCTTTTGAGTTCACGTTAACAGTGTTTGACTGATATATATATATATGTGTGTGTGTGTGTGTGTGTGTATGTATGTATATATATATATATATATGTGTGTGTATGTGTGTATGTATGTATGTATATATATATATATATATATATATATATATATATGTATATATATATATATATATATATATATATATATATATATATATATATATATATATATATATATATATATATATATATTATATATATGTGTGTATATGTGTATATGTATATATGTATATATGTATATATGTATATATGTATATATGTATATATGTATTATATATATATATATATATATATATATATATATATATATATATATATATATATATATATATATATATATATATATATATATATATATATATATATATATATATATATATATATATATATATATATATGTATGTATATATATGTATATATATATATACATACATACACATACATACATACATACATACATACATATATATATATGCACACACATTTACAACACAAATCCAGCAGATTTATATGAATGATATATATGTTATACCTTATTTTCACGTCTAGCAGCTTCCGAATGCAGGAGTCCTGTCTTTTCCCAATACTGATACCAGCCTCGCTCAACTTCTTTTGGATCATAGGCTGCTGGATACGGCCCCGAAAAATCTACAATAGTTTAATTAGCTTTACTATTCTTTCTTATTGTAAATATAAATTTAGGTACCGATAATCTTAACCCTCTGAGGGATAAACAAATTAGCTGAAGTGAATACTTGTTTTCACTGCATGAGATTTAAATTGAATTTTTGAACTGAAAATTTAATTTCTTAAATTTTTTTAAAAAGTACGTTTCTGTAGTAAATACATAAAGTAGGAAATTTAAATGAAATAAAAAACAAAAAATCATAATGACAATAGAGCTAAAAGCAGCTTGATTGTACAAAATAATTTGAATAGAAATAAATACAAAAATGAAAATAAAAATGAAGAACGGAGATCCCGACTGACTTTCTCATCAGGGGGTCTAGACAGCCAAGATCTATGGAGGCGTTTCTGAAATGGACTGCCCACTGTAAGCAGAAATGTCTCCGGATATCCTGGCTGGCTAGACCCCCTGATGAGGAGGTCAGTCGGAATCTCCGTTCTTCATTTTTGTTTTCTTTTTTGTATTTCTGTAGTAAATAGTTATGGATGGCTCCTTCATGCTTTAAATTTATAAAATTATTAATTTTATAATTTTTGAATATTATTGGTATTGTTGGAAAACCTGACAGTCAGGTGACAGGCATCTGTATCCTTCAGAGGGTTAAGAAAGATTTTATACCCAGTATTTGAAATAAATTGTCTGCAACTGAAATTCTACACATAAACTGTTATTTACTTATTCAAATTATTAAAAAGAAAAGCAAAAATAATGATTATTCTTTGTGAATTAATTGCTTTTGTGTGTTAAATACACTGGATTTAAGTGAGGATTATTTATATGGTTTATGTGACTATATCTTACTATAGGCTAACACATGGTTTGATATTTGCTACTGCAAAACCTCAATTTTGCGACACAACAATGCAGCATAAAATAAAATAATAATATATGAAAAATATCGACACAACAATATAGCAACCCATTTCGTTATAAAGAAGTTCAATTATTTTCTGCAATAATGTTGTTGAAAATAACTCTTTCTAACGACTGGAAAGAAAATAGTTCCTCAATATTGTAACAGAATATTTCAAAGAAATTTCTGAACAAAATTTGCTACATTATTTTCAAAGTTTGCTTTTTCAACTTGTTGGAGTATGAGCGCATAGAACCAGTATGATTTTGTTTGAGCACAATAAGAAAGCTTTCCAAGTCTAGAAAAAGGTGAGTAATGTTGAATAGGTGAAATGAACTTAAGTTGTTAGTCTTGAGAGAGTTGCTATATTGGGATACTACTCTACAGTACCTAATATTGAATTATATTATTCTTAGTATTCTTTAAATTTACTTTTAAATTGTATTAACAGGATGATATTCTTATATCAGTAATTAGACATTTATGTTGTCTTCTTTTATTAAGGCATACAACAAAATATACATAAATTACCTTTATCAACATAATCTGCAGCTTTAATAGATTTGATGTTATTTGATATGCACTGTAAAAAAACAGACTTCATTGGTATTATCAAAACTATATAATACAAATATTTTGTAATAACTAACACAGACATCCATATAGGTCCGGAACTAAAGGTTTTAACAGATCTACAAATAAATATAATATAAACCGGGAGGGAATACCGAAAACACGTTTGGAAATTATCAAAATACATTAAAATTGATTTATAAAGTGTTGTATATACGAAAAAAATTATCAATTGAAATATATGAAATTTAGAGGAGAGGTCTTTAATCATGAACAACAAATATTGTAAACTAACAAATAATTATATGTATCATACATGCATTTGTAATGAATTATTACACGAAAAATGTTTCGAAACTAGTTTTTAAAAAGCAATTTCTTTATCATTCAATAAACCATTTTTTTAATTCTGGGCATTCATAGACGAATGTTATATTTTTTAAAAAAAATTCAATAAGCATAGTAAAACATACACAGACACTCGATCCTTTATGAAATTTCTGATAAGAATTTTTTAGAACGCAAAAAGAAATTTTATTGTTTAAAAACTTTGATGATTTGATGAACATTTTAAATATATCAAATTAATTTCAAACTCTGTTACTGTTTATCATTGAATTTTTATTACAAATTTGTTTAATTACTTGTTTACAACTACCCTCTATAGAATTTTAACACAGCTTATAAACGCTTTTTAACTTGTTACACTGGTATGAATGAGAATTTCCTTACATCAATTAGAGATTATTGTAATCTTAATATTTCATTTTACATTTATAAATAGATTTAACGTTCACCAGAAGCATTACAAGGATAATTTATTTTTTAAATGGTAAAATAGTATACATCAATAAGATCTGGCAACAATTCACAAAACAAGTAACGAAGCGAAGTTAAGTTATCAGCTGTCGTAAGTTGATGAAGTTCCGTAATCGAAATAACGATTTTAAATTATTGTATTCGCAGTATAATTTTCAACTAAATCAAAAATGAGAAGACGAGGCGCTGGAGGAGTAGGCGCGATTCAAAAGCAGCAACAAGCCCATGCTCGCTTTAAAGACAAGGGCACCGAAATCGCAGACGACCAATTCCAGGAGATGACAAAACAGATGGGCAGCTTCCGGTCCAATCTTCAGGAGTTCGCCAGCAAGTACAAAAACAAAATCAAGAAGAACCCGCAATTCCGTCAGCAGTTCCAGGAGATGTGTGCCGCTACCGGGGTCGACCCTCTGGCCTCCAGCAAGGGGTTCTGGGCCGACATGCTCGGGGTTGGCGACTTCTACTACGAGCTTGGTGTCCAAATCGTCGAGATTTGCCTCGCCACGCGCCATCGCAATGGCGGCCTCATGAGCCTCGAAGAACTCAGGAGTCTCCTCATCAAATCCAGAAGTCTGGCGTCGAAGCAGGAAGATATTGGGTTTGATGACCTCCTCCGAGCCATTGATAAGTTGAGAATCCTAGGGGAGGGCTTCCGCACCATACAGTGGGGCACGAGCAAAGAGTACATAGTGCAGTCTGTGCCCGCTGAACTCAATGTGGACCACATCAAAGTGATTCAGATGGCAGGGGCCACTGGGTTCGTGACTCTGACCTCTCTCGTGGATGAGTTTCAGTGGGAGAACATGCGAGCCGAGAGGGCCATCAATGACCTGATTCGCGAGGGACTGGTTTGGGTGGATGGACAGTATCCAGGCGAGCCTTCATACTGGTTTCCTGGCCTCCAAAAGAACTGTTGAACTCTAGTATTTAATTCTTGGAACAGCTAGCGTATTAGGGCCGCAATGCTATTTGGCAACTTTTGGCATTCGTGAAAAAGTAAACACAGGGTTGCTATAGTTGGTAGATGAAATAGTATACTACGAAATATTTATATTAATTTCGGTACAACATCTGTAAATTCACTTTGGAAGAATAATTTTTTATTTCTTAAAATTAATTATCATGAACATCTATTGAGTTGAACTGGAATGTTTACCAAATTAAGTACGTTTTCGCTATTTGACTGCAAAAGGCAAGTCGCCAAATCGAGATCGACCATAATACGCTAGCAGTACCTAATTCTTTAATCAGGCATTCCTAGTCGTTGGCATGGCGACATTTCGAAAATCGCGTTTACCGAACACTATCTTGGCTTGCAATTTTTTTCTGGTAACCTTAAAATTACTCAATCAGAACTGGACGTGTGCAACATTAGTTAAGCATCCACTTTTGTTTAGTGTATATGGTTGCCAGAAAGTTATTTATCGCTCTTTTAAAAAATCGCGCCATATGTTGTAGCCGGGCCAGCAACTAGGATTTTTCCGGTTAATTGTTTAAAAAATGCAGCAAATTGCATTTGCTGGTAAAAAAAAATCAATATAAAAACAAATCAAAACAAGATATTGTTTTCTGATTCCGAAAAATATGCAACATGAGTGTTTACGAACTATTTCAAATTAAGTTTAGTTAAAACGTCAGTTTGAGGGTTCATTGACCAAATTAACAAAAAATTGATGAATTTGAATTCTGCAAAACAATCAAAGCCTCAAAGAACTGAACTCTAGTATTTAATTCAGAGTGTCTATGTGCAGGGGCACTGTAGAAGCATTGTGTGTACATTGAGCTAGAAGGAAAGTAGAGTGAGGTGTGTGATTCACTGAACAGGGCAGCAAACGAGCCGGTCCAATAACGAAACACGGAGGAATACATAGCACTGCAGTAGAAGCAAACCGGACAGAAAACCTAGAAACTTGCCTATTTTGCTATTGGGTTCGTCTTCTCTGGTTCTTAGTTAGTGGTCCACGTGTTTATTTCTTAAAAAAAGTTGGCATTTAAAGTTAATTCTTACGAACTAAAAATGTTGAAATACATTTTGGAGCCCAAGTTAATATGATAGAGGTGTCTCATACAAGCGTTGCATACAAGTGTAGGGAAAATAGTCCTTTTCTGCCTGGTTCGCTCAAAAGGGTGTGAGTGGGTCGCTTATTATTTTGGGCTCGCTGACACTTCACTCCAGTTTTCCTTCTAGCTCAATGTGTGTGTATGAGTAGTAACTGCGCAGAACTGCGGCTTGTTAGCAGTATCAGTTGGTGTCGGACCTTTGGCAGTGAATATGTCTCATTGTCTCAGATATAAAATTCAGAAACTCATTAAAATTAAAAAGTTTATTTATACAAAAAAAGAACAGCCATGATCAGAATAAATGAAATGATATAGTAATAAAGCATATAACAGTTACCAAAGTCATATCTAGTTACTGGCAGAATCAGACATCACACACTTTTCCAAAAAAACGCGTACTTTTATATTCTAAATTAAAGGTTACAATATACAGTTAAGATGTGACTGATCCAGAGTTGGATATATACTCAGAACAAATTTGGTCATGGCATGTAAAATTGAGCTAATTCTAATAAACGGGGCCGAGATGGCCTGGTCAGTAAGGTCTAATAAACCGAAGATATCTCGGAACTAAACCAATCGAAAGCCACGAATTGCTACTCTTTGGATAAGATACGCTGTAGTACGACTTTATTTTAGCCAACCAACAAAACTAAGCACGACTATGACAAATACCTGTTCTAAATAACCCAAAGTTCTTACCAATGGTACAACATTAACTGTTAGGCTACTTTTGGGCCACCCTGTAGATTAAAAGAATTTTTCTTTTTAAGTAAGCTTTTTTTAACAAATGTTTTAAACAACCAACAGCACAGCCAGAAGTTGACATTTAAAAAGTTAAATAAGTAAAATATTCATAGAAAACTCATTTTTGAATACCAAACCAAAAGTAATTTCAGTAAACAAATGACGACAAACCATTGGAGCTGTTGCCATTCACAACTTGAAACAACCCCATTGCAATTTTGCCAATCCCCTCGAACTGCATTTTAACCTCAATGAGTACCAGGGTTGGATAAAACTTTGAGAAAAATATTTAACTCTGCAGAAAATTTCTGGTCATTAAAAAAAATCTATGTTTCTATATTTTTAAAAGAGGAGTGGATGGATCCTCAAGTACTAGAGGGTATCCAAATGTGTTGATGGGCACATGGGTGAAAATTCCTTCCTTGGTAGAGATTTACTGTACGGTCCCCCTTGGCGAACTTTCCTAAATCGCGCCAAAAGTTCGTATTTTGGCGACTTTTTTTAAAAACCACGATTCAAAGAAACGATCGTATGGGAATATTTCTTATGAAAACTCACCAACGGTCCGATAGGGTTGCAGGAAAACGTCATCGGTGCGAAGTCATAAAATTCGAATCTTAAGTCGAAGTTAGACAGGTTGCCAGAAAAAATTAGTTATCGCAAAATCCGAAAAAATCGCACCAAGGGGGACCGTACAGTAAATCTGATACCCTTCCTTTAATAGATATATAAGGAAAATATTATTCATTATGAATATCAAATTATGAATATATGTAAGAAAATAACTTAACGCTAATTTTTTTTGGATATTTTTAATAATTTAACATTTTTCTGTAAACAACTTCTATTCAATTTGTGTTTTTATGATGTATAATAAATCCATGGTAGCCTATGGGTTAAAAGAGTTTATTAGTATTATAATTATTTTTACAGCAAATTTTTACTCTAAAACTTGTGTCTGCAGCAAGTTCTTTTTCATCTGGTCAGTTTATCTAACTCTGACGAGTGCATACACAGTTTATCCGAGATGAACTCAATGTGGACTTCATAAGAGTGACAATGCTGATAATGCTGAATGCAATTGCTATTTGATTTGAAGAGTGCATATCACACTAGCGAAAGTTCTCCAACTCACTTCTCAACTCAACCATATCATCAACCCAAAAGTTGAACATAATCTGCCATCTGCTATTTAAGTTGAGGTTGAAGAAAGTATCATCAACCCCATACGACCTGGTTCATTTACCCTAGTATTTGAACCAATCAATGCATAGATTACTGCTTTCATCACAATAAAAAGATACTATGTCATTATAAAGAAGGCGGTATTTATGCTGCTCCTTTTTCAATCTCTGATCTTACGCATGCGTAGATTCAGCCTTCATCGATGACATAAATTTGCTCCATACATGAGGATGAAGTTTAATTTCAAGCATTCGTTTAATGCTGACAACCCTATGTTAAACTTCGCGAAGTCATAATTGAGATAAAACTTGAAGGCTGAGTTGAGGCTTTGGATGAATGAGCTTCATTGTGATATGCCCTTTACGTTATTTGTGCATCACTCATAGAAGAGTTATGGGAAAAGTTTGCATTAAAACCCCCATCTTTGAATTGATACTAAAAGGACTAGTTCATGTCGACGAGCACAATCTAGAGAAAGCTTTGTACTGGTTTACAATGTAACTGAACTAGCTATTTTAATTTAAACTTTATTTAACTGCAAATTTTAATTAAAATACTTCTAGCTATTAAAAAATGAACACTAAGAACAATCCGAAACAAACATTAATTGACACACTTATCATGAAACAAAGCTATTATTGTCTATTATTTAAAAACCGGTGTTTTTCTTTTTCATTCTTAAGATTTATAAAATTTTCCTATTTAAGGCTAAACAAAATATAGTAACAGGCCTTGACAACAAGCGGTTAAATAATGACAAAGTATGGATACGACTACACCTTTGTAATCACAACTCGAGTGAAGCAGTGGAAATGTGTTTTTTGCCAATTTTTGTTTTTGAAGCTTTGTTTGAAATCGTAGTAAAAAAATTTCCCGCTTCACTTAAATATCGTCCAATCAAGTTTCAGCTTTGATGCCACCAAATGTTAAAGTAATTTTCTATACGACTAGTTTAAATACAATCAATTCAAATTTTTTGGATGTTCAGGCCTGATACTCAATTCTGTTTGGCCTTGGTATGTTAAATAACTGAAAATAATGGATATTAGTTTAATATATATTGTCGTCACGACTTTGTAAATAAAGAGGGCTACACAGTAGCATGGACACTCATATTGGAAAAGTATGACATATTGAAATCTTTAAGCATTATATAATACAAAATTGAGAAATCTTTTATCAATATAACCTATCACTAAATCTTTTACCTTTTCTTTTTCTATTTAAAAAAGCAGACAATTTTTCATTTACATTTAAGCATTTATTAATGGAGATAAATTTTTATTATTAATTGTTTTTTAAATGGTACTTAAAAATCATTCTTTGTATACAAATAAATTTAGCAAACGCTAAGTAATTTGTTGAATTTTCGATGAAAAGTAGTTTAATACTGCTGTTTAAAAGTTTAATATAGAACTAATTGCTGGGTTTGTTGCTTGATTTTAGACACAGATTTTATTTGGAAACAGTTGAGTTTTTTTTACCTTTTTTATACAATTTGATTTGACTGTCTTCACATGACTATGCTCGAGACACATTTAGATTATTTAATGTACAATTCATTCCATTTTATTTATCTTGTTTTGAAAAATGGGGAGTCGAGTTCAATTGTTGTCTTAAAGGGGTTATCGACCAGTGAGGAAGTCTGTTACAGTTAATTAAAATAGTAACTCTGTTACAGTTACTTAATACGAAAAGAAACGAATCACAGTTAGCTTTAGAAATTCAAATAAGAAATTTTTTAATTTAGCCATCTTATCATTTTTCAAAGAGCACCAAGTCTGAATAAATAGGGACAATAAAAAAAAGTTAAAAGTAAAAAATTCAGCGTTTTGATGAAAGTTAAATTTTAAATAACTAAATTTAAGTTGAATGCCGAAATGTAGCAAAAATATCCCCAAGGCGCGCATGAGAAGTAACAGAAAAGTAAAAAAAAAAAATTCGTTACCACTAAAAGTAACTAAGTTACAGTTACTTGCTAAAAATTCTAACGGCAATACCTGAAAAAAGTCACTGTTACAAGTAATGTTACTCCAATTCCTGGATTTATGTATATTATTTTAAGCATCCTCAGTTCTGTACATAAGAGTCGCTAAAATTAAGTAGTGATAGCAAAATTAGCTTTGTAGAAGTTTAGCTGTTTGATTTCCTCTTATTTCGGTTTATCTGGGTTTAATTTAATTTTCTTTCTCAAATATCCCTTCATGTGGCTGACGATAAATGTGGAAATTGCTAACGGCTGTGGATATTGCTACATCAGAGTAATTCGGAACTTCTGTAATGCATTTTTGCATTGATGTGTAGTAGAAATTGCCTTGAATGTCCTGTGGGCAGTCATAGCGCAGCACCATGAGTGCAGGTTGTCAGAAGAAAAATGCCCGCCTTCAGCGACGTGCCAGAATTGAAGAGGTGGCGCCATCTCGGAGCAGAAGGCAGACTTCCAACCATCATGGAAGCTCAAAGCCTTGTGCCAATGGAAGCTACTGCACCCCTTCTGCCTTCCAGGCTATGCCCTGGAGGCGCACAACAACATACTATTGTTTCTTATACAGGGCCGGATTTCTAAGTAGGCTGTAGCCTAGAGTGGCAGTGGGGAATTTTTTGGGGTGGCAAATTTTACAACCAATTAAATTCGGCATAAAAATATTATAAAGATACGAATATTTTTAAGAACCCTAACAGCCAGGTTTGTCACAGTTACGTCGCTGCAACGTAATTTTTTGTCACTCTAGGTCACAGTCGCAATGTGACACCACAGTGATATCGCGTAAGTTGCCGTCACAAAGTGACTGGTATGCGATATCAAAGGGATGTCACTATGCGATCTTGCAGTGACATCATATTGTGACTTGTATGTGATATCGCAGT
The DNA here is from genome assembly GCA_019343175.1 of Oedothorax gibbosus. Lineage (NCBI taxonomy): Eukaryota > Metazoa > Arthropoda > Arachnida > Araneae > Linyphiidae > Oedothorax > Oedothorax gibbosus. Next base: position 6,971,085 of record CM033271.1, on the reverse strand, counting down.
GATGCCATTTAAATCCCAGTCAAAATGCGACATTGCTGCGATATCATCGATATCCATGTTACATAGAAGATACGTAACAAAAGCGGACATTCAACTTCTATGTGACAAAAAGCGACTTTGAATGTGACATCACAGCGATCTTCAGTGACTTGTATGTGATATTGCTTTAATTTCGTCACATGGCTGTTAGGAAAAGTAAAACAAATAATTTACATTAATGCGTAAACCGTAAATGTATATATAAAATACTAATATTTCGTAGCAAACATGGTAGCTGCGAGGGCAATTGCACCCCTCCTCCCGGATTTCGAAGTTGAAAGAAAAATAGTCAAAATTTTAAAAAATCATCTATTTAACGTATAAAGGTACATAGATGATTCTAATATGTGTATCTGTTTTAAACAGCACATACTACCCTATTTTGCAGCTAACCAGCTACCTTTCCCTGAAGGGGGAGAATATTGTGACTGGGGCGGCAAATCAATCGTAGCCTACAAGCGGCAAATCTTTAAATCCGGCCCTGTTCATATATATTAGCACACAAAATTGGTATGATACCCTCCTATATCCTTCTCTGCTTTTTAAGTCGAGTAAATGGACCCAATCGCATACTTTTGCCATATTAAGCATATAGAGTAATGGGCTACGCTCCTCCCTTTTGGGCATACCTTTTTATATTAAGTTGCATTCACCATTTCAAAACACATAAGAAAAAGATATTGATGTAAGTTGTTAAGCAGCGTGATCAAGGCAAGAAATGCGTTGGTACTCGCTATAAAAAAAACAAAAAAAGAACAGCGACAAATTGAACTTTATTCCTTTTAAAATACACCATAAAAATCTGGAATTAGAAACAATTTTTTTTCCGCATGAAACAAGTAAGGAAATACTGGCACGTGGAAAAACATCTGCGTGCTTTTTTTAAAAAATATTCCTAACAAACATGCGGTACAAACACTGGGATGGTTGAGGTTCTCACAATTATAAACATCTCCAAAATATATAAAAGATCTAATAAAATAAACTATACAGCCTAAAAAACGTAACAAAAGGGGGCAGATTCCAGTTATTCCGTTTTCCAGATCTTGTTGAATAAATCCATGAAGGAATCGTAGATCATGAATGTGATGGCCACATCTAGGCAGACCCTGCTTAACCTGGGAACTGTGCCCTTGTAAAACCTGAAAAATAATTAAGATAATGTTTCACCATCTGAGATATTCAGATACTGCCGTGTGCATGTAAACAGCAGTATCTACATTACCATTAATGTATACGCTTAATAAAGTAGAACTCCAATTATTCGAAGCAGTTGGGACCTAACCACATTCGGATAAACAGGAATTTGGATAATTGGAGTTTTTTGGTCTTAACCCAACCAAAACATTCATTTTTAATTTATAAATTTAAAAATAATATTTATTTTTTGCCTTTTGCAATTTTTTGAAACCATTTACTACAGAAATATAATTTTTTAAATATATGTTACGAAATTAAATTTAAACATTTTGCAGTAAACACAAAGAGAGAAAAACAAATTGGCAAAAGCGTGTTAACTTTTTAACTTTAACATTTCTCTTCAGGGCCTCATGTATACACTATTTTTAGTAGTGTTTTACTAAAGTGATAATCTGGTTTTAAACAAATGTATTAATTTTATCAGATCAATATAAGATTTTATGATCAGCGACACTTACGCCTTGAATCCTTCCTTCTTTGCAATCTCGAGGAAACAGTGGAAAGTGTTTTTGTACTTGTGAGCTTCCAATCCCTGAAATTAGAGATTTAAAATTATTAAGAATATTTACATAAATGTTACACAAACTTATACTAATTTTTACACACATAAAAATTTTAATACCTGAATCCAGGCCAGAGACGTTTAATGCAAAAAATAGAAAAAAATGTTTACATGTATGTGACAGCATAAAAAATTTTCAGAAACACTATGGGAAAATGTATAATTGGTAACATCTCACTTATACAAAAATTAGATTATTTTTCATCGACACATGTTATTCTCAAGCCTTGCCACACAAGAACTAGAAGTCCACTAAATGTTTTGAATTGGACCGATTTTGCAATTATTTTAGTACTTAAAAGAAGCTTAACTGTAAAATATTTTTTTTTAAACATGACTGTCGTCTTTATGCCTCGGAATTAGCAAAATCTAGATATGAGCACAGTGTATTATGTCAACTGAAACAAACAAAATTCCTCTACAAATTACTTAAAACACTAAAAATTGACAAACAAAAATACTTGAAAAATTATGAATTCAAGACCAATTTTCTTGAATCATGTTAAATTGCCCATCAATAACTTCAAGCAGACAAAATTCCAACTAGGTTTAAATATACAAAATTAACACTAAAATTCTGGTATTTTTTAAAAAGAATTTAGACAAAATCTAACACGAATTTAGTTGAAACAAACACTCGCAGTTGAATTATGACCTGCATTCTCTTCTTGACCAAATCGACCAATGTGTCCCCAAACACTGAATGAATTTATTTATGAAAATAAATTCACCCTAAAGTGCATTTTATGTTCCAACTATTTTTTACTGCAATATATTATTAATAATTGCACATATAGCTTTAAAACAGGCAACTGCAATGAATTAAAATTAAATTTTAAATCAGCGCATAAAGGGTTAATTCTAACTCTCCAAGGGATACAGACATAAACCTTTCATCTGATTGTCGGTTTTCTAGAAACACATAATTTTAAAAAATATAAATTAAATAATTTTATTAAATTTTAAAGCATGGAGGAACCATTTATAACCACCTACTTTTAAAATATGAAATTTTTAAAAACTTAAGAATGTAAATTTAATTGGGCAAGTCTTTTTTTTTTAATCTCATGCAGTGATTTTTAAAAAAAGTTCAACAAGTTTACACTTTAGCTAATTTGCTTATCCCTCAGAGGGTTAAGCTTACGCAGTGGCCAAAAAAGCTCATAACATTACTCCCTGAGCCTGACCGTGACAGGTTGGGCCCCAAGGCCCGGATACTTTTGGGGGCCTTTTACAGACTGGTATTGTAACAAAAAGTACTTAGTTAAAAAGAAAAGACCTTTTAAAGTAAAGGGGCACCCATAATTTATGCGATAAGTTTTGTGGGGGGGGGTGAGGGTCGAGCCGAAAATAACGAAATGAAACGTTGGGGTAGGGGGTCTTGTCAAATATCACGTAATTTTACCCACAAAAAAAATTATGTAAAATTGTGAAAAAATTTAGTTAAATTCCAGTAAAAATTTTTCCTGGACTCAAATTTGGCAAAATCTTACATGATAATAATTAGCATGGCTTTCTGAACCATACTTTAAAGTGTTATGAAAAAAGAAGGGCTTGTTTTTTTTAATTTAAATTTGATTAGTGTTCGTTTCTTTCGGTTCTCTTTGTTGATTACAGACCAAAGAACACTTCAAAATATTCACAACGAAAAAGTCAACAAAATGTGCAGCGTATGCGACAGATAAGTACTTTCCCACCATCATCAGATGATGCAGCTGCTGTTTAGACTATCCAAGTTTGGAGTTGGACATCGATTGGTATGCATTTTGAAGTTATCCCAGTATCAAACAGTTTCGAAATAAAAATTGTAAATTAAAAAATATGAATTTTGGAAAGTCTCGCTTGAGAATATGGGGAGGAGTGGTAGGGGGTCGACCCAAATATCACGAAATGTCACCAGGATTAACATTTATGGACGCCCCCTAAGGTCAATAAATAATGAGCCATATATGCTTAGGGCAGGGTTCGAAATTCCTGGTGAATTCAAAATGTGAACCAAATTTTTTCGTTTTGCAACCATAAAATTAATTTAGTCGCAGTTTTCGCGACTAGTTTTAAGAATTTTCAAACTTTATCTATTTATTTTTTTTGGAATTAGAATTAAAAAAATTCACCCAGAAAAAAATACTACCATTCAGCACACCAATTTGTGAAAGAGGTTTTAGTGTTCTTAATGTAATTAAAACTGACAGTCAAAATAGACTAAATGTCAGTAGCCTTAATGATTTGATGATGATTAAAATTAATGGTACATCTACTGATGATTATAATTCAAGAAATGCAATCCAGCTTTGGTTTGAAGATGTCACAGTTGGTAGACGACCAGAGCTTATGGATAACTAATGCACAAATAGAGCACAAATAGTATATTTGTAATAAAAAATGGCTTTTATGTGTAATAAACAGTTTTAATGTAATAAAAAATAACATTCATGTAATAAGTTTTTTTCTAACAATTGCGCCTAGATATTCTGCATTCGTGCCTAGTTTTTTTGGGTTAGTCGCACAGATTGCGCCTAAATATTTTTGATGAATTTCTAACAATGGCTTAGGCGATAATCAAAACCTGCACTGACCTGCATTCTCGTCTTGACCACATCGACCGGTGTATTCCCAAACACAGATGCGGCCCCGGCTACTGCACCAAACAAGCCCACCAAAAGTTTGTTGACCTTCTTGTTGGGGTCTCCTCCCCTGTGCCAGTCTTTCAGCGATTCCATCACGAAGAACCGGATCGCCTGATTACTGCCTTGCTTGATGATGGTGGGGGTGACTCCCTGGTAGACACCCCTGATGCCTGCAAAAGAATTGTACTTTAAACTATAGTATTAGCTCAATTTTACATGTTAAGACCCATTTTTTGTTCTGAGTGTCTATTCAACTCTGGATCACATCTTAACTGTATGTATTAAACATTTAATTTAAGATATAAGAGCATGTCTGTTAAAAGGTGTGTGGTATCAGACTCTACTAGTAACTAGATATGACTTAGGCAACTGTTATGACTATTTTTTCATTTATTTTTTTTATCATGGATGTTCTTTTTTAAACTTGTTCATAAATATAAAGAGTTTCTGAACTTTATCTGACCCAATGAAACACATACTCACTGCCAAAGGTCTGGCAAGAATGAGGTAGTTTCAGATGATGTAACTCCTGTTTTCATTTTTGACCTTCTTGCGACTTCATTGGTTGTTTTGATTTCATTCTCGAAAAGAGTGGGGGGTTTCGTCTGCTGTTTTTCTATTTTAGAGTTCTTTACATGAAACTGGCTTTTATTCCTGCTATTTATTAAACTTTATCAGTTTTAATTTGATTTAATTTCAAGTATGCAAAGCATTACCAAAACGTCAATGTTGTTGGGAAAACGTTTTAGGTGATATTTTGTCAAATTAAACGAAATTGTGGGACAGCAACTTACCGGGATTCATTCATTTTCACCCCCAAGATGCCTGGGAAGGTTAGGTCAAACTATTGTCACACTAGAGCTACACAAGGGGTATTGGCAACGGGGGGGGGGGGGGGAGTATTTTATAGTCTGTACGACTACAACGCAAGCCTGCTTCCAATCGTTTGGATTGCTAGGAAACAGCATGAGGGGCAGTCTTTTCGTCCCCTCCCCCCACTTTACTTGTTTTTGGAAAGCAATTGCGATTAACCTCACAGCAGAGCCTTAGTTTAGTTTAGTTTGAATTATCGTCGCATTAGAGCTACACGAGGGCTATTGGCGAGGGGCGTCGTATTTTAGAACCACATTCAAATGACGAGCCGACACCTGAGTAGGCACCCAATGCAACCGTTAAGGGCGACATCGTACGCAGCGTTAGGACTTTGAAGGATATTTAACATGCACTCCCTCCACACTGCGTATTATTCGTCGGACATTTTTGGCTGCACGGACCGTTCATAGGTACAGCAGAGCCTTAAACAAGATAGGTTTAGAACAGCGACACTCAGTCGCTGCTTGCTGCAAAACCTGACGAGGGGAAGAAAGTTCTCTCGAAGCTTGCCTTGTAATTACAAGGACTATAGAACCACAGTCAAGTGACGAGCTAACTCCTTAGTAGGCACTCAACACAACTTTTTAGGACAACAGTGTCTGGACTTGGAGTATTTTTGTAATGTGCATCCCCCTACATGGGGAATAATTCGAACATTTATTGCCGACAAGGATCGTTTGTAGGTAGGAAGTAATTTTGGCGATGCTTGGACCGGAACCTGTGATCTTTCATTTGCAAAGCTTACGCCTAAACCAATCTCCAGACCCTAGTAAGCTACGGGAATATCTTTTTTATAGAATTACCCCTTTCAAACTTGACCTACTGCTTACTGTAAATTCTTAACATCTACAAATTTAAAAACGAAAAGCAGTATTTGTATTCAACTAGAGCTGGCTTGGTTTAGATCAATTAATGTCACTCTAGAGCAACACACTATGATGAGCATCATAATGTGGCGTGTCACCAGCCTGGACTTAAATCTCAAGTTATACTCCACTGCCTCTACCTTTTTCTGTAACACTTAAACAAACCAAAATAGTATCAACCAAACTTAAATTAAATAGATTAGTTCATTGTACAATAGTTAATTCTAATATGCAAATTTCAATGTGTATATAAACCCAATCTTTGACCCCTTGTAGTTGTTTCCAGTTCTTCACACGCATAAACGTGTACATGTCAATAGTAGTTGTTGATGATAATGTAAATAAATAGTCTAAGTTTCTCTTTAACAATTCCTGTCATTATTGATTAAAACAAAACCACCACCAACGTAAGCAGACGTCTCGCAACTTCTAAATAGTTATGGAAGCCGACCCGGCGGCGCAACGGTTAGGGAGCTAGCCTTTGGAGCTTCTGGGTTCGGGTTCGAATACGGGGAAGGCATGGATGTTTGTGTTTGTCAATAAATGTTGTTATTTGTATATGTGTTTGTGTTGTCTCTTTCTTTGTGTGTCTCTTGTGCCTGCGTCATTTCTGGGGTTGAGTACAATAGACCTGAGGTCACAGTGCTTGGCAAACTTGCCCCCCCCCACCAAGAAAGTCATAAGTCAAGCCTAAGATACTTCACCTTGTGTGATGCATCGCCAAATGGCTTCAATAATAATAAACCAATGTTAATAGCTGTGCAAGCATGACCTTGATGGCTTGCAACAATGTCATACCATGCTTCAGAAAATTTTGCTATGGCTATGTCCTCAAATACGACATCAAACCCAACACAAAAGCACAAATTTGGCGACCGCAAGGCGCCAAGCGATGCAATAGCATGGGGGCCTCTGCCAAGTCGCCAAATTTTGTGCTTTTGGCCTTTGGGCGTAGTCAGGACGAGCCTATGGAGGATTTGACATGCAACAGTACACTTGCATTAATGACTTTTCATTAGACTTTGGGCGGCAGATTCCTTTTATAGAATGGCAGTATCATCAAAAACTATTACATTCCATGGCAGCTGGTATCATTAGATAAGGTCAACCCTTTAAACTAGTCTACTACTAGTTAGCATGCTACCGATTAAACATTAAAAACAAAACTTCACCTTGGAAATAACATGTGCAGATCCATGAATTCTTGATGATGAGGGAGTAATTCAATGGAATCAGCAATAGAATGACAAATTAATAAAAATTGGGCTAATTACAGTGTTTAACTAATATCTGAGTTGAGAAATCAAATATAACACCTATGATTTGCCGTCTTCAAAGTTTAATACAGTCCTCTAACTAAAGAGGTTTAATCCTTTCACTACCAGGAGAGAGAGACGTACACTGTGTACGTCATTCGCTCTACAGTAAACAGCTATAGCTTGGCTAGTCTGGTCCGTAAGCTCTCACTCGAAAAATTAAGTCTGAAAGTGAAGGGGATTAAGTTTTTTTTTTCCGGGAGTAAGCATTACTTGTAAGACCGTAAAGGTACCTTTGTAACAGTTACTGTTTTAGATAAATGCTGTTAAGTTTCCAGAAAGTAACTGTAACTTAGTTATTATTAGCGGTAACGACGTAACAAAAAATTTCCGCGTTAGTTTTCCCGTTACTTCACACCACGAAGCTCATTTGTTACAGACTGTATTCTTATGCCAATTTTGAAATGAAACTCTGTTTACAATTCAATAAAAACAATTAATTCTAAATGCAGTGTTTTGTTTGTGCTTATGTTCTTTTAAACTTGACTCTTTGAAAAACGGTAAGATAGTTATAAATTGCAATTTTTGTTACAACTTAAAATTCCTAAAAGTAACTAACTAGCTACTTCTTATAATAAGTAACTGAAACAGAGTTACCTTCTAAATAAAGTAAATATAACAGAGTTACCTTCTTAATAAAGTAACTGTAGCACAGTTTAAAAGTGATGTTATAAAAGTGACTTTCCAATCCGTGATTTTTAAAGAAAATTTAATCATACCAAAACAGGCATATTTTACATGATCATATAGCAATTTTCTTTATATCAAACTGCTTACTGTGAATAGTTCTAGACACATACCTTGTTGCTTAATGATTTCCCTAACACCATGTAGAAACCCACGATACCTAGGGTTTGCCGATTGCTGGTCGTTGATAAATTTGACTTTGATAGTTTCCATGGGTGTAACTGCAAATATTGCTTCTGCCACCCCTGCACCCAAGCCACATAAAAGACGGTTTACTGGACCAAGGTTGCCTCTTTCGTCAACCGCTTGCTTTTTCAAGGATTCAAATGTGCCAAACCTAGAATGTCATTAATAATGAATGTTTTAATTGCAATGATAAAATAAGTGGGTTCTGGACATAATCCCAACAGCCGAAAATCTGACAAGCCAGAATCCCAACAAATCAATAATTTAATGATGTTGTGCTTAATTAAGGGCAATTTAATATTTTTATATTTGGGAAAAGGGATTTTTCTTTCATTGCTATGTAACCATAAAATATTTTTGGTTTAAAAAAGATGTTATATTGGCATTTTATACGGATATCACATACATAATTAATCAGCGTAATTTTTAAAATCCATTGTTTTTGTTTATTTTCTTAGTGTTTTTGTTTAATAATTTGGCCCAGTTCAAATATTTAATATCACATAACAATTTTTAACAGTTTATATATTATTTAATTAAACATTCAAAATTTTAAAAAAATCGAGAAATAAACAAAACAAAATGTATTGTTGGGTGTTGGGATTTTGACCCTGCCAGGATTTCAGCCATCAGGGTTCTGGCTTGTCAGGATTTCCGCTGTCGGGATTATGTAATAGACCTAAAATAAGTCAAATCTAGAATTCAGTTAAAAAATGAATTTTTTAATTTTGCACAAGAATATAACTTTGCCCCAGCATTTTTACTCCTGAAAAAAAATCCTATGCATACATTTTTTATTTAACCATATTTTTCAAACATTATATAATTAGAAGTATATTTTGTAAGTAATTTTGAAAAAAATTAGTTTAACATTTGCTGAGATATTGCATCAATTTAGTGGAATTGTGGAAGTTTTTTTGGGGGGGAGGGGGGTAAAAATACACTTTTTGGTGTGCTATGATTGAACAAGCTCTGTCAGTTTTTATGACTTATCGACCATTTTAACTATTGCAATCACAATAATCCAAAATGTTTGATACTTTAACTGCCGAAATATTTGAAAATAAGAAACTGATAATCTATTAGATATAATGCAAAATAAAAGAATTGAACTTGAGGTTAAGCAGACTTTTTGAATCGGTACAAAATCTTCTATGCATGACAAATAATTTTAATCTGGAATAATTTGCAAATATTTAATAATTAATATTATGACTAATTATGTACCCCATACCTAAAAACAATACATTCCGTTCAAAAGCGAATGCTTTTTTTCAATTTTTTATTTTTTTAATAAGCATACATTGTTCATTTATACATAATGAAAATCTGAAAAATGTAGTAAAATTAAGATATGTGAATTATAGTTACATAGAAATAAAAATAACTTATTTTTATTTAAAAATATAACAATAAGTCAGCAAACAAGCTGTGATGCATTACACTAGCAATTCACTAGAACAAACTACACTCTTTTCCAATCGCAGCTAATCTGACGTCCTAGTCTATGCACCAATGGCTTTGGTTCATATCTTTTAAAAGCATCTGATGTTACAGTGGGCAATGGTTCGATGCTATTAATGAAAAAAGCGAGTCACAATGTGATAAGATTTCTGCTTGGAAAAGTGTAACAGCGACTTTTAAATGTTTTTAAACATTTGTGACTTGTATTAGTATTTTAACAACTTTTGACTTAGTGACTTTTGTATTAGTATTTATTTTTTAATTAATAAGATACTAATTTTCTATGGGGGGGGGGGAGGCCGAGTTGTCTAAAATAATCTAAACCTCTAGTAAAGACCAGTTATTATCATTATCTCAAAAGTTCTAATTTTTATCATATCAATAGAAGTAAAGAAGACAAAAGCCAGACATACAACATGTATAATATTGTACGACGAATTTTAAAGAAAAACCAACCACATTCATTTATCCGCACTTTCGGCAATCAGACGGTGGTTTGGCATCAAACGCGCCGGATAAGCGAGCGTAGACTGTAGAACACAAGTTAAAGATAGTCATCAACCAAATGTCACACCATTCAAAAATTTGTGTTTAGTAACGAAATTTTAGATTAACTTGACATATTAAAATATTTATTAAAAGGTTCAAATATAACTTTATGGGTCTTTAAGCCTGCTTTAAGGTGACTACATACTTATTTTTATAAAATTTGAAAGGCCAAAACAAGTTGTAATCTTTAAATTTCTTTCCAACCTCTGCAAAAGTTCCCCCCCCCCCCCACTAGTTTTTTTCAAAGCACTTTTTCACCCGGTATCAGAATCTTCATAACTGCAAAATAAAACAAATTTTAACTGCATATATTTCACAGTTATTTAATAATTAATTTTAATTACTCCAAAATATTCTGAAGAGGAGAGACATTAACTTTATCTATTATTAAATAACAAAAGAGCTATTTGTCTTTCCTATTGACTTGATGTTATGATGATTCTTGTACTAAGTGAAAAAATGCTTAAATGGCAAAGAAATACTTTTGTTGAGGTTGTGATTTCAAAATAAATGCATTAGCCCTCTGGCACCAACCAACGACTGAACATAAAACTTAATAAATTCAAAAAATCATAGTTTTTAGTAGTCACCTTGTAAATTAAGATACTTGTCAATCAAAATAGATGCGAGAAGTTACATTTTTTTATGAAAATGAATATTTTAATAAATCTTCATAGATCTATTACAACAAAATATATAAAATCTTTAACATAAAATAACTTAAAAACACTGACGAACATGACAATAGGTATTTTTCTAAGCATTAAGTAAACTTGCATTAAATCAGCTAAATAGAACAAAATTTCCAAAACAAAATCTAACTATAGCATCTAAGCTACACAAATGCCTTTAATAACCCAAGTTAATACTGTTTTACTAACTAAAGTTTTCCATGCAAAACATTTTAAAATAAGACAAAAACTAAGTAAATTCTCAGAAACCACTCAATGTTTTATATTACTAAAAAAATTAAACTTTTAAAGAAAAGTTTTTTGTTTGTTATGTTTAAAGGCTAAGAAAAATTTAAATGTATATAATGTATGTAATATAACTTAAATGTATATAATATATGTAATATAACTTAAATGTATAAATGTATATATTATTTGAACAAATGTATACAATCATTGAATGTTCAAATACATAGCTATCATATTCTTTGCTCAAAAATGCCTCTTTTAGTTACAAACAACAAGAAATAGAAATACTTCCGTATTTAAAAAAAATGTTCAATCATAAAAACATATATTTAACTAATTTTAAAATAAACATAACGTTCAGTATTTTCTAACAAGCCTAAAATTTAAATAACATTCCCTTACCTGAAAACCTAAAGAATCAGTGAATAACAGTTTTTCAGACGTCAAGACAAAATCAAAATTCAGAGTTTGTTAGAAGTGTCTAATGCCATGTTTGTCGCCAAGCTTAACTGCCGGTGGAAATCGCAGAAACTAAAGAATTCACTGCCAACATAAGAGCCTCTTAGTAAGTAGCTAAGCATAAAAAAAACTACTCAAAAAGAAAATTTGATGGATTATTTTATTGATCAGAAAAGTTCAAAGTCCAAAAAACTGCAAACAAAAACTAGGATGTTTAAGAATTTGCAAGCAGGTTATAATGTCAAGCAAGCCATGCAAAGTCAACAAGCAGTCAGAAAGTAGATATTCTAAGAGAAAATAGAAACATCGTAAAAACTAAAAACGTAAAAGCTAGGCATGTAACCCTACTCTACTTCTAATTACCAATCAATTAATCAAAACATTTAAAGATAATTAAATACCCTATAATGTAATTTCAATAACTATAAAACTTAAAACTATATGGGAGCATGATTTGCGTGAAAAACTTCAGACGTCCGACAGTAGGAACTTGTGTGTCGAAAATTAGTCTGTATATATTTTCGTTTTTCAGCAATACAGTAGAACCTTGATTATCCGGTTTAATTGGGACTAGAGGTAGGTCTGATAATCGAAAATTCCGTATAATGGAGAATTTCCATTAAATAGGGGGCGCCGAAAGTCTGCGCACCTCAAATTCACCAACGTCCAAAATCCGAGCGGGTTTTGCAGTGTAAACTCTGAAAATGACTTCCTAGCAATGAGAAAGTGCTAAAACATTTTTAATTTCCGTTCTTATTTTATTTTAATATCTGTGCAGAGAACTGGGAAAGCGCTTTATTTTTTTGTTTTATAGTAGATATCCCTTGGAGTCTCAGGATTTTATCAGAATCCGGAAGTTTTTCAAAAATATAGGATTGGCAGAAATTCGTTTACATTTTTGAGTTACCGAAGTCTTGCTATCTTAAAACCACAGCAGTTTCCGAATTTCATAGATGCCAAAAATTTTGATTTCAGAATCAATTGAGGTTCTCGATTACAGAATCGCCGGAGATTATTTATTCCTTTCGAATCACCGGAGATTTCTGATTTTAGTATAGCCAGAGACTTCTGAAAATGGTTTATTTTGTGAACAACCGAGTATAAACAGAGAAAAAAAAATTATGTTGACTTAAACGGTCGATTAACAGAGTTCCGGATAAAAGACAGACTGATAATCTAGGTTCTACTGAACCTTTAACAACAAACCGTACCTTTTTTAAAAAAAATAGCCATTTTCAGGAGTGTTCAATGTTTGCAGCAGGTTTAGGATACAAGTCACAAATGATGAATGATTTTAGTCAAATGCTATTTGTGACAATGCTTTTTTTTAAATATCATGATTATGTTAGAACACAAAATATGTTTTCAAAACATGCTTAAAATGCAAATTTACTAGCAGCAAATAATAGCATTTTCTGTTAATGCGTAAATTTACATGATTAGGTAGCCTGACCAGATTTGTTTCGGTGATTTCAACTTTTCGACTACGAAATCATCATTAAATTTTCATATTTTATTTGCATTGTTTTTGTTTGAAAAAACTATGAAAGAATTAGATGGAGACAATTTGCATGATTTTTAAAGCTAGATAGATGAATAACAAATTAACTGTGCTGCGAAATGCAGTACGCCTGTTCACCCTATGATACAGTATTTTATCATTGAGAACTTTCAAACAGCAAAACAAGTTCTAATTGTAATAGTGTAATGCATCACAGCATATTTGCCACAGCAAAGAACAAGTGTTTAATAAATAAACAGACAACTAATTGTTTCTCTAAAACTAAATGCATCAAAGCATATTTGCCACAGCAAAGAACAAGTGTTTAATAAATAAACAGACAACCAATTGTTTCTCGAAAACTAGTTGATTCTTTTTTGAAAACCAAAGTAATCCTAAGCTCAGGGCCCGACCATGGCAAGTTGGTGGCCTAGGCCCGGAGATTCAGAGGCCCTATTCCCCGAATGATATTGTTACTTAATATACATACTGCAAAATAATGACCTTGGAAAGTTAAGTCCACTATCAAACATAATATTAAAACAAAACAATTTGGGTGCTTATAGTTGTAGAAAACTTAAATATATGATTAAATTAAGTTTGTCATAAAAGCAAACACAGTTGTGAGGTGGGAAACAAGATTTATAGCCAAGTTTGGAGACCCTTAAAATCGTGGGCCAAAGGACCTGGCCTTGTAAGCCTAGGCGATGGTCAGGTCCTGCATAAGCTAGTTTATTACATTATCTATATACAAAGATTTAAATGAATCACAATAATAAAAATAAAACTTAATACTACCTATAACAGGTACAGAAATTCACAAGAACAAAAAGATGTATTAGGATCACACTTGAGCTTTGCATGCATATATTAGTGGCTGGCCTTTTAATTTTGAATCAAAAGCTTATACCTGAGCAGGCCAACACAACTTAGTAGTAGCGTTGTATGCAGGACACTGGAAGATTTAAAATGCAATGCAGAATGATAAGTTTTATGGATTTTTAGCCTACTTTCCTTTTTTTTATTGGAATTTTTAAGTGTGGAAAAGCAGATATTGACATGCTGAAAATGTCTGTCTGACCCTTATTAACCCTTTCAGTCCCAATGACAATTGGGCATCATCATTTTAGAAATTTTTTCCTGATTGTCTATAGCCATTTATGATATCAAAAAGCACATCATTCGATTCTTCAAACTTTTTTCTATTGGACAATATTTTTTATTAATCCCAATAGATGTCAGTCAATATTTCTTTTTATTATGATCAGAAACATGATGATGCCAAATGGCATCACTGGGACTGAAAGGGTTAAATATTTAAAAAAAAAGTAAGGTCCTTAGTCCTGACAGCAAAAAAAACTAAAAAGTTCAACATTGTCACAAAACAAGAAGCCATTGTGCAGAACCATGTTTCAAAATTCGGTCACTTTTGAGAAGTAACAATGTGTTGCATTTGCTGCTATTTCCAAGCAAAACTCTACTTTTGAAACGCAAGGCTACCTACTGCTGTGATTGTAACATTAAAAGTTTGATGAATATTTAGTAACATACTACATTTGTATTATAAACTTTCATTATTATTATTCTTAATAGTGTGGGTGCTTTAGAAACCCTTTCTGCAGAACTATAATCGTTTTTTTTTTCTTTTGTAGAACACAGAGAAATATTCTGCTTAAGGGCTTGTGGTGTAATTTGATGTAAAATACATCGACAATTGATTTAAAACATGCAAAACCTAAAATGTATAGTTTTAACCAGGGAGCAACCATGCAAAAATAACCACCAGGGAGCCTGGTCACTCATACACAAGCATGTTATGGCAGTATTTTTTTAGACATAAATGGTGTTCCAAGCAATTTTTTAAAGTAGAATGTCGAAGCTTTTGTTTTTTCTATGTATTTTAACATGACCAAAAAAAATCCTCTTCATTGGATGAATCTATATCAACTTCAATATCCGTATCACCGTCTATAGATGAATTGTGATTGCTGTTGCATTCTAAACACTGTTCGAAATTAAAGGCGGCTAGCAAAAAAAATTCGACAGTCTTTTAATTAGGAGACAAAAAAGTAATTAAGTTGCTGTTCCTAAGACTAGTTTTTTTTTTAAATTGTCAATACTAATTTCTTTTTATAGAGGTTTTCATAGATCTCGAATAAACAATCTCGAAAATACAAATCTTCAACAATCCAACAGTTTACAAACCATTGCTGAAATTATAAAAATGCAAAAACAATCTTAAAAATTGCAGAACTCCAGCATTCTACCAATTTCAAAACTTCTAGGAATTTCGTATAACCCCAAAATTGAAGGAATTCTCACATTTAGAAAATCCGGCAATCCCAAAACTGCAATTCATACGACCGTAATATCCAGAAAAACTGGCTATCGTTTGTTTGGATTTCTTAAATTTTGGAATGCCAGCTATCCTAAAATTTCTATTCTTTAGTGATTCTAAAATCACAAAACTACTTGAATTCCATAAGCACGCAACTCCGGCAGCCTTAAAATAGCTGAGTTGAGCACTATAAGATTCTAAAGTTTGTGAAGAAATTCTTGTACGCCTTTTATTCAATAATTTTACAAATATGCTCCCAGGTAATGCGCATTTGCTCCTAGTTTTTTCTTTTTTTAAAGTTAGTAGCACAGATTGCTCCTAAATTCCTGTATCCATTTTCGAACAATGATCCTATTCTAAACCTTTATCAAAAAATGCATCCAAGTAAACTCATCAGTCAAAACTGTATCAATTAAAGTTCATAAGTGCTGCATTTCTTCATTGTAAGACAGTTTGAGACTTTTTTTGAAAGACGCCCTATGACTAAGGAAGGAAATTCAGAGTGCTAGGAATGGGTGTGCATGGTATGACATACCTTAAATTCTGAATATTGCATTTTCTGTTTTAAGAAACAGTTTGCCGACCCTCCCTGTCCAAGGTCATGACCCTACATTTATTAAGCTACACCAAGAATCTGCCACTTTAAAAAAGATGGGGGGGATCAGGAAATAAGAACTTAAATTTAGTTTAGTTTAGTTTGAATTATCGTCGCACTAGAGCTACTCGAGGGCTATTGGCGACGGGCGTCGTAATTTAGAACCACCGTCAAGTGACGAGCCAACATCCAAGTAGGCACCCAACACAACCGTTAAAGGCGACATTGAACGCAGCGTTAGGACTTTAGAGCATATGCAACAGCATATAACGTGCACTCCCTCTACACGAGGTATTATTTGTCGGACATTTTTTGGCTGCGCAGGCAGTTTATGGGTAGTTGTTATGACGATGCCCGGACCTGGACCCGAGACCTTACGCATGCAAGGCGAACGCCTTAACCCCCTAAGAACTTAAATAGGAGTGGCAGGTACATTGTGAACCTGTGGTGAACAAGGTTACTAAATTCCCAAACATCAATGTTTTATTTTCTTTGCTCCTGCATGGCAACATAACTTGTATGATAATAAACTTTTGTCATGTTCTATGAATTTTGATAGCACACAACTCAGATGTTTATCTTGCTGCTACTTAGCTCGTAGCAAAAGCTTACCTATATATATATCTCAATAAAATACTACTAATAAATTGTAAATATTAAAGGTTATTGTTTCGTCAATTGCCTTCTGTTATTTCATCCACTACATATACAGCTTTTCTTAAAAACTGGTGACCCGAACGTGATGTCTCATTGGAGAATTGGACTTCCTTATTTTTTACTGCATCAGTTTTAGAATCACCCGAGTTTTGCAATTTTAGGGAAACTGGATATCCAAAACTTAAGAAATCCCACCTTACAATAACCAGTTTCTGGATATCACGGTCAGACAAGTTTTAAGTTTTCAAATTTTGTTCGGCTGCATGAGGTTAACGAATTCCTGAGCATCACAAGTCTGCTCCCGAGTTAAACCAAATACAAGAAAAAAGACAAATGTGTTATTTTTACAAATATGTTTAGTTATAAAATAAAAGTATAAATTGAAAATTAAGTGCATTTTTTAAACACAGGTCTAAAGAGGATAAGATGTTTCAAAACCATTCTTCAAGTTTACATGCATGTTAGTATGCTCAGCTTGTAACAAGTTCAGATCATAAAACAGACAAACCTCACGGCTGACTTGGGAACAGATCCGTAAATAAGTACACTAAGCCCTCGGTACAGCCCTTTGACCCCATGGCTCTTCACAGTTTGCTTGACGACGTCCGCAATTCCGTTGTATCGCGGCTTCCCGGAGCGTTCGTCCAATTGCAGCTGAGTTTTGACGTACTCCGTAGGAAAAGTGATGCAGATCTCGATGCCGCCAGTTATGCCACCTGAATGCAAACACATTTTTAGGTTAATTTGAATTAGGGTCGCACTCAGCTACACTATTGGTGACGGTTTTGGGATTTAGAACCACAGTCAAGTGACGAGATTTCTTACTAAATAAGAAAGAATTAAAACTAATCGTCCAGAAAAAAATTTAAACTATGATCTATATATCAAAACAGCAAATAAATCCTGAACTAATGACATAATATAAGAAAAATGTGGCATTGGGTTGGCCATGTGCTAAGAAGGAGCCCCGATTTTAACAAACACTAACATGGTCTCCTGACAGAAAAAGGAAGAGAGGCTAACATGACGATGAAGTACCTTGAATTGAAAGAGTATGCATTGTACGTAGTGTTAAGACTTTGAAGCATATTTAACATGCACTTCCTCTACACTGGATATTATCCGGCGGACACTTTTTGGCTGCACAGGTCTTTTATAGGTCGACAGTTATTTTGGCCATGCCTGGACCCGAACCTGAGACCTTCGCATGCAAGGCGAACACCTTAATTGACTGGGCTCCAAAGCACATTTTTAAAATGCAGTCAAACTCTGTTACAACGACAACTCGTTTATAATGTCATACATGTTCGATCTCTTGAATTGGCCATACACTTTTATGTTATAATATCTTGCTTATAACGCCAAATTTTGATGAACTCCTCGCTTATGCTACAGATATACAAAAATGATTTTTTTATTCGTTTTCACCATTTAAATTTTATTCAGTAAATGATGTGATAAGTTGCTAAATTTTAAATTTATTTCCCGACTAAAAAAAAATTGACCAGAGAAAGAAATTAAACTACTATTAAAAGCATATAGGGTTAAAATTTATTCACTCGATGTTATTTTATAAATATTAATAATACGAGTATACATAATTTACTACACTTCATATTCAACCTTGTTTATAACGTTACTCGTTTTTAATGTCATAAACACAAGAACTGACGCTATAACCATGTTATACTATACATAAATACTATTTATTAACAAGAGTTTTGGTTGTATAAATCTCACTAGGGGCAAAACACAGACAGATCTTGTAATTAGAACTACTTTCAAGTGAGGAGGCATACAACTTAATCGAGCACCCAAGGCAACATAACATGGCATCATGTGTGGCGTCGTGTTGTAAATTTGTGCTAAATGCCGTAATGTTTTGCCGTATTGTTATTTTCAATGTGTTATATTTTTTATAACCAATTTTATTGTCATGACGATTTAGTTTAAATGCTTTTAAATACTTATGTTTATAGTATTCTGTACTTTAAGAATATGTTCTTTTTCTGAATTTTATAGTGTTTACTGAAGATTTTATTTGTTATTTTAAATTAATATTTAAATTGAATTTATTTAAGCTCATTTTAAAAGGGCACCATATGCTGTTAAATGCCCATAGCTAAAAACAAAGATGCTTCTCTTTTTTTCTATTACCATTTTCTTTAGTTTCACTTCCCATTTTTACTTCTTGGAGCGAATTTTTAAGTTTTGGTTCAGGACTTTTTTGTAACCCAGATCTCTGATATGCATTAATAGGAGAAGTCGTAAAAGT
The DNA here is from genome assembly GCA_019343175.1 of Oedothorax gibbosus. Lineage (NCBI taxonomy): Eukaryota > Metazoa > Arthropoda > Arachnida > Araneae > Linyphiidae > Oedothorax > Oedothorax gibbosus. The sequence goes on along the minus strand of CM033271.1, from coordinate 6,951,971 downwards.
CTCCATATAATTACATACCATATAAATAGCCATGTCTGTCACATATAAAGATGAAAAACCAACTCTGTTCCCTTCAAACTTTTAGTGTTTTTGTCAAAAGTTATTTTGCATATGATTACGGGGGAAAAGGCACCAGCAGATGGATCTCAACAGCACCAGTTGCAGCACTTCAAGTAAGTGAGTTTTCATAGTTTTCTTTGTCTTGGGCGTTTGAAAGAAGTGGGAATATAACTTTGGGATCTAGAACTATAAATAGATGTCTGGTAGACATCGACCGTATATGAATGTTAGTTAAATATTTTATAAGAATTCAAAGCCAAACAATATTATTAGCATTTCCATAAATATCCAACACGTCGGGATCAGGACTTCGATTAGCGTACAATGTTGCTCAAAGTTTGCATTGTGTCAACCTTATCAGTGGAACATGGTTCAAAACAATTAGGTGTAAATGGCTGTGTTAAACAGTAACAAAATTTAGTTCAGAATACAGTAAAAGGCTAGTAAATGCCTAAATAATTTTCAAGCACAAGCGCCTCAGCTACAATCCAGTTTTAATGGGTCGCTATGAAACAGTAAACACTGGTCAAGGTCACAGTGAACATGCACAAGCTAAAAAAACAATAGCAAAGTTTTGTAATTTTGTGTTTACAGCAGCACCAGCAATCAAATACAGTAGAATGCGCTGTTAATATGCAAAAAATGTTCTGCATATACAGAATTTTTTTTACAGTGTGGAAAACTTCTCTTATAGGCTGAAAAAAAAAGGCGGCATTAACGTTCGAATTAAACCAAACTCGGAACTTTGAACAGTTTTCTAAAAGTAAAAAAGTGTGTAGTCTAGAGTCAAGTAAAGATTGCCAATACAATATTGAGACCAAAAACACTTACCAGCTAAAACTCCTTTTAACGTCTTTTGCGATGGCAAAAAACTGCCACTAGTTAAAGCAGCTCCTGTTAAAGCCATACTGGGCCGATAAAAGGGATTACGAAACCTGGCTTTCCTTTCCATTTTTCTGCGTCTCAATCACAAATATCTAAGAAATAATAAAAGTGCAAAATAAGTATACACAAAACTAAAGAGTAAAATTACTTAATTTTGAATTCGACATTTTACCCAATGATAAGAGAAAATGCTAAAGGAAATAAATAAGGTCAAAAGAAGTAACAGGAAAAATAAATACTATTTGTAAAAATGATATCATAAAGCAAGCAGTGCATGCAGCAGACGATATTAACTAATAGTGATGGGTCGATCCGGAATGAACGCGCGGGTCAACACAAAATATCTAAAGCAGAGCACACATGGAAGGACAGGACCAGAGACTTGTTTTTCACTAGGTTGTGATTGGTTTGGAATGTCAAGTATGCACGCAAAACCAATCATTGAGGAGTTAAAAGGCTTTTAGTAAGGTCTTGGAGGAAGTGGCGATGTTAAGCGAAAGTTCAAATTTTCTGTCCCTGGTCCCGTCCAACCATGTATGCCCTGCGACGTTAACTAAACCAAAACTAAACTTTCCATACCTGTAAACAATTAAAAAAATAACCTCATATAAGATTTAAACCATTTAAAAACGACTTATGATAGAGGATGATGCATATTAAACCTCTTTAGTGTATTTTTCTTTGAGGTTGTCCAGACTACAAAAATACCGAAAACACTGACAACAAAAACACCGCAATTTGTATGTGCATGCGTCAACGAAAATATTGCATGCCTTTTAATTTGCCTCAACAATGACGCATGGGTTTTTAGATTATTAACGCATGCCTCAAATGCCTACTTGTGATGGGCGGTCCAGTTCCTTTTGAGAACCCGTTCCAGTCGTTCCAGGTCCTTTTCTGGACCCATTCCTCTTGAGCTTTTAATTCCGGACCGACACCCCCTCCCCCAATTCCTTCCCCCTTTTTTTCCGAAAGTGATTTTGACAACACTCGAACGAAACCCTGACCGGTTTGTAATTCGATATGGGAGGTTGGAAGATCGAAAAGTGGTGGAATTTCTTGGAAATCCTTTTTTTAGGGGGATAGAAGATGTTCTAGCATCCGCTCTTTCTTTTTGGCTGTAGGTAAAACAGGGGTGCCGATCCTCCCCCCCCCCCCATCCCAGAGCTAACGACGCACCCCCCCTCCCCTGTTGAAAATAGGATATTTGTAGTCCGCAATGGAGGGCTTGAACTCTGAATATTAAATAATCTCATCAAAAATAATTCAACTCTTTAAAAACAACAGACTTCTTTTATTTTAGAACACACATTTTTTGATTGGTTGGTTGGTAGACATATATATTCAGGTTTGTGTGCTTGGTCAGCGACCCGCTTATAAACCTTCGTCAAGTAAGACACACATTTTTTGAACTCACAACACAACATAGAACATTTTCAATTTTCGTTTTGAACGATGCCAAAAACCTATAACATAAAACCAGGGTAGGTTGGGGAGGGTTGCTCAACTAACTCTACTTATTTTATTAGGCTTTAACGCAACATCCTCCCACC
>CM033271.1:6752264-6949373 GCA_019343175.1 Oedothorax gibbosus | reverse complement strand
TTAGCATTGGAGGTCACGTGATCTGCCAATCTAATACTTTAACTATGATAGCTATGTTCAAAACTAATAACGGATTGTAGCCTCATTTGAAATTACCACCTTCTATTTTTTTATACTAGCTTTATATACCTGGCGTTGCACAAGTGTATCCTTAATAATGCCCCAAATAGCTTTAATATAGCTACCGGTCTCAATTTAATGCCTTAAACAGCTATGATATCCTGTATTAATTTGATAAATTGGGCTACGCAATGAAATCAGATAAACATTATACTTCATAAAAATATAAGTTTTTGAGGGGTTTAAGTCATATTTGTCATACATATTATAATGTTTATAATAAATATATTAACTAGATACTAATTTCTACATATTTGTAATGTTGATTTGCAATAAATAAACACAAAACTGGTAAAGACTGGTAAAGTATTCGATTTAATTTGGACCAACCTTACTGGGCCTCTGGCCTGTTGTTGGTCGACAATTTTTGTATTTGTATTTGCATAAATAAACTTTTATTTCAGGGTAATCGGGGAGTAAGAGGAAGACAAGGAAAAACTGGTCCTCCAGGTGAAAAAGTATGTACTGGCAACTTTTCTAAAGTATATTTTTATTTTTATTTCAATTTGGTTGAGCTCAACTTCTAATTGAGACCTTTTAAATTTCTTGACATAAACTGATATTTTATTCAAAAGCATATGCTAAAAATTATTTTTTAAATGGAGTAAACAGTATAAAAAAGGAAATCTTCATGCTAGAATTCATCTCTTTCAAGAGAAATTTTCTAAGACGGTCGAAATCTTGTGCAGAAGCTATTTTAACTTGCAGTTATTATAAAAAAATACCTGTTAAATTGAACCGAGGAATAGCTGTTATACTAAAACGCAATATATCTTTGCAATCATCTTTGGAAGTCATTCCCATTGAACTATTTAGCTATATAAAATTTGCAAATAGTGTCTGCTTTATTTTGTTTATAGTTTTTCAAACGAAAGCAACGTAAATAAAATATAAATTATGACAATTTAATAATGATTTCATAGTCAAAATGTTAATCACCGAAACAAATCTGGTCAGGCTAATGATAATTGACTAATAAAACGTTTAAAATGAAGAATTATCACAACTTAAAAGTGTATTAAAAAAGGCTTTACTTAATATTTAAAATTAATTTTAAAGTTGCTAGTATCGCGGGTTCGAGTCCCGGCTGAGTCGTCCGATTTTCTGGATGGGAAAATCTTGGGCACGCGTGTCATATGATTATGTGGCATGTAAAAGATCCCTGGAGTATCCATTTGGCTTGGGTTCTTGCGGTAAAATTAAATCTCGGCAAACTTTAACATCCACAGAGAGCTCAGATTCTTTCAAACTTGGTAGTGAAAGTCGCCTAGATGGTGCCCCAAAAAATGGCTATCAGTTCTGGGGAATAGGCCGAGTCTGCAAAAGGCTTTCTCGCCAATATTGCATCTCCATTAGAGAAAAAAAAAGGATGAATTGATTAACATTTAAAACTCAATTTTGATAAAATTGTGACTTACGTCGTTTCTGAAACAATTGATTCAATCGCACGTTATCATAGACACGACATCACCTTTATCAAATAAAGTTAGTACATCCACTTTTTCTCTGACAGGGAAGTGCTGGGGAACCTGGGCCGACAGGTCCCCAAGGTGAGAGGGGCTTACAAGGAGTGCAAGGACAAAGGGGGACTGCTGGCCCGACAGGATCACCTGTAAGTTTCGTTTTACAATTTTTATATTTAAACAAGTTATCATTGCAATATTCACTCTGAGTATTAAGTATACTAATATAGTGGTTAAATGGGATGGTGTGTCAACCGTTATTGTTCTCTCGGGTGAAAAAAGTTCTTCAAAACGAGGCAGATTTAGGGATGGGAAAACAGAAATAATTAAACCGAAAAACAGGTTTTTGGCTTCAGTTACACCGAAAGATACTGGTTCTTAGGCTGAACACCAGTTAAACCGAAAACTGTTTTCTAAAAGCTGAACAACTTTTGTTCTCACGTGTGAAAAAATTTCATCAAAGCGAGTCAGGTTCAGGCATGGAAAAGGGATTGATAAGAGATGGAAGACTAGAAATGGTTAAACTGGAAAACCACGTGAAACATTAAATATTGTTATATATAATTAACCCATTAACGAAGACTTTGTTTATACCTTTAACTCCTTCATTTCTGAGCAAAAACTTTAAGTTTTTTAAATTTGATTTTTGTCTAACTTAATTTGTCCTACATAATATCTTAAGGACTATAGTCTTCATGCGTCCTATATTATGCTTATTTAGAAAAAAATAAGCTGCAAGTTTATTTTCGTGTTGTAAATTTTTTAGACAATCGTCGTGAATGAGTCGTCCCTATGAGCAGGGCCTGTCCTTCCATAAATCCCGTTAGGCCCGGGCCTAGGGCCCCCAAATTTTAGAGGCCCCTAAATTTCAGTTTCTATTATGCTTTCCGAGTTTCTATAAATGCTCTAAATCCGCAAAATATCAGTAAACTATAAAAAAATCTTTTTTTTACTCAATTTTGACTGAGAAATTGACCTAATGTGATTGTTTTGATTGATGTTTTTAAGGAAGCGCATAAAACTGTAGCAAAAATTTGAAACAGAGGTCATATAGAACTGTCATTACTGGAAATCACAACATTTTCTCTAAAGGGTGCCCCAAAATAGGTTGTGCCTATAGTCTGAGATTTCCTAGAACAGGCCCTGCCTCCGAGAGATACAGACGTATGAGCCCGTCACCTCACTGCCAGGTTTTATAGCAAAACACATAGTTTATAAAAAAAAATATAAATTTATGATTTTATTAAAGTTCAAAATTTGAAATATGAAGGAATAATTTGTAAGAATCTGCTACAAAACAGTATAGTTTAAAAAATTAAAGAAAATTAAATTTTTTAAATAAATGTTTAAATTTTAATATGCAGTGGAAACAAGTCTGCACTTCATTCAATTTGCTTATCCCCTAGAGGGTTGTTAAAAGCCTACTGTAATGTATTTTTAAATAAAAATTTAATAAAAAAATTTAAGTTATTTTTCTCAATCAAAATTTATTTGTTTATTTAGGGAGTAAGAGGCAAAGATGGTTCTTCTGGAATGCCTGGGGAAAGAGGCCCACCAGTAAGTCACCACTACATTTTAAAGATTTTAATGATTGTTATTACAAACATTATGTAAAATAATGGAAACTGTAATTTACTTTTAGGGTGAACCCGGACCACCTGGACCTATTGGACCATCAGGAGTTGTCGGCCCACAAGTATGTATCACTTTCAATTTCCTTATATAAAATGTAAGGTACAGTGTTGCACAAAAGTTTAGGTACAACACAAAGTGTTAGTTTCATACAAAAGTATTGAGACACAAGATAAAATCTTTATATTATTTATGCAGCAAGTGATATTAAAATCATAATTGACATTAAATAGGAATAAAAACAAATAAGTGGAAAGTTTTGCACCAAAATGGCAAGAATGACAAAAATCTGCTGCACATAAGTTTAGGCACACTTAATAAAATAATAATTTAAGAATCAAATAAATCATTTAATATTTCATGTAGCTTCCACGCTGTTTTATTAGTTCGAAAACCCTTGTTTTCATAGAAAGTACCAGCTTTTGTAAGGTATTAGGCTCGATTTCATACCATGCCTATTCAAAAGCTTCCTTCAGCTCCGAAACGGTGGAATACTGTTTGCCATTGACATAAACTACTCTAATAAGGATTCCCTAAACATTTTCAATGGGATTAAGGTCTTGACTGTAAGCAGGCCAATCAAGAACTGTATTTTACTGGTTCTAAACCGCTCTTTAGTTGACCTTGATGTATGTATGGAGGCATTATCTTGTTGGAATTTCCAATTTGGGCAGCATAAAATCTCCCCATAAGGCAGTAAGTTGTTGTTGAGAGTAGTCTGGTAGTCCCCCGATGTCTGCTTTTCTTTGGTAAAGACTAAGGAAGTCTGGCCGTTGAATCCAAAACCTCCCCACACCATTATCGTACCACCACCTTGACGTCGGCTTAATTGGATCCTAAAATCTTTATGCAGATCATGTCAGCAGTAGCCATACCCATCGGGACCATCTAAGTTCATTTTTTTTCGTCGCTGAAGATCACTTGCAGCCATTTTGCGGTTGTAAGACATGTGTTGTTGAGCCCATTGCAGTCTTGCATCGTCCTGATGAGATAGCAAGCAAGGCTTGTGCTTCAGCTTGAATTTTATCAAGTATCCAGGTTCCTTGATTCTCATCGTGATAGATTCACGTGAAACTTTAGCCGCAATAATGCTTTTAATTTGATTTGAAGAGCAATGTTTTTTTAAAGCCAATTTTCTTAATTGCCTGTCCTCTCGTTTGCTGGTGATTCGTGGTCTTCCAGACCGTGATTTTGGTTGATATTAATAGCCACGTGCTAACGTGGCTATTTACACCTCGTTTGGATCGCTTTAATTCAGTAGAGATATCGGAAACAATTTAACCTCTGGATTTTAATGTTCATATTCATACAATATCTTCATACGAAAATTCAGTTGACTTCGGCATGGTCCTAAGCATTGAGAATTACCTTCAACCTTTTAAAGCAACTTAAAAAACATCCCTTTAGATGACGCAATAACTTTCTCTAGAGAATTTGCATAAAACTGAAACGTGCCTATACTTTTGTGGCAAGGAGAGTTTTGAAATTTATTTATATTTTTTGGTAAAATTTTTTACCCTATTATTTTCATGCTGTCAAAGAATATATATTTTTAAAAAATCTACTGGAAAATAGTAAACGGAGGATTTCTCCATGAATCGCGTCTGTGCCTAAACTTTTGTGCAGCACTGTAATAAAAGCATTGCGATGGGGGTCGAAAATCCGATATGGAGATTTTGCGTTTTCCATATGTCTTGGAGCTTGCTGCTTCCGAAAAAGTGGTTTTTGAACATTGGTCCGACTGTATGCCTCCACAGCTCGAACTAAAAGAGTTACGGGCTTCACATTTGGTACATGAGTTACCACTTATTGTCAGATGTTATTATAAGGTTGTCGAGAAAATCGCGCATGCGCAAGGGATAGCTGCCACTAAGCCACGGAAGGTCCAAATGCTTTGAGAATAAGACCCAGAGCGAAGGTGGTGAAAAATGAATAGGCAGTGCTAGAAGTGTGGGTTGACGCGGGGTGACGCGCATATCTCCACCTTTTAGGAAATGGCCATGCATCATTTCATTTCTAATGCAAGTAAAATCCATCCCCCACTTTTTGGGGGTTTATTTAGCTGCTTTTCACTTTTAACAGAAGATAGGCAAGTTCCGTTTCATAAAATATATTTTCAATTTAAACATAAATTTAATTGAACTATACAGGGCCGCCGACAGGATTTATGGGCCCCTATGCAATTTAGTTCTGGAGCTTTAACTCATGAGTACCCCTTCATTTTGGGGTGCTTGCAAACAAGTTGGGGGAATCCTCCATCTTTTTTTTTCTCCACTTCTTCCACTGTGAATGGATCAATTTTCCTTCTCGAAATTCATTCAGATTCGGCAAAGTCTCCTAGAAGTTAGTTACGGAACATCGATCCCCCTTACATCACATGGTATAGCTATGGACGCGCATAAAACATAAACCAAGTCCTTATGTAAACCAAGAGAGTCTTTGGATTAGCATCTTTCGGTTTATCCAGGGAATGAAATTTACTTTAAAAAAGTAACTATGTTACAGTAACAGTTACTTTATTACAAAAGTAACTAGTCACAGTTACTTTATAGGAAAAATAACTCATTACAGTTACTTTTAGAAATTTCAAGTTATAAAAAAATTACAATTTGACTATCTTACCGTTTTTCAGAGAGAACCAAGGCTAAAAAAATTGTCATAAAAAAGCTAATAATGAAAATTCAACGTTGTTAAAAGTTACATTTTAAATAGTTAAGTTTAAGACGAACGCTGAACTACCGAAATGATCCGTTAAGAGCGGCATGAGAAGTAACGGTAAAGTAACGAAATGTTTCGTTGGTTGGTTGGTAGACATATATTCAGGTTTGTGTGCTTGGTCAGAGATCCGCTTATAAACCTTCGTCAAGTAAGACAGACACTCACAACACACACACATAAGTGACAGATGCTGCCATATATCGCCGCCTCCACAATTTAAACATGTCCCTGAAGGGGAGGGAAATAGTCTCCAGGGACCTGTATCTGTGGGAAACTGCGCCATGACCGCCCACAGGACTTCGGACCCACAGATTTAACGAGCACGTACTCCGCATATACTCGGTGGGTCTTCAGTGGTATCGGGACTCTATCGCGGGATCTTCCGATTCCGAGAACGAGGCCTTAACCACTAGGCTATCCACGGCCCATTTTTCGTTTCTTCCTTACCACAAAAAGTAACTAAGTTATAGTTACAGCTACTTTCTTAAAAAAAATCTAGCGGCGTTACGTGACGTTACCGAAAAAAAGTAGTTGTAACAAGTAACGCGTTACTTCAATCCCTGGGTTTATCGATTGTTCTTTTCATTATTTATAGGGGCCGACTGGAGAACCAGGATCATCTGGAGACAGAGGACAAACGGGAGCTCCTGTAAGTTTTAAATAATTATTCATAAATTAACTTTATCCTCAGTATTTAGAACTGAGTACTGATAAAATTTGAAATAAACAATAGGGGTTGTTTTACGTCGAGGATGGCAACAGCTCCAACGGTTTGTTTTCATTTGTTATCTTGAATTTTTTTTTTGGTTTTCGAAAATGAATTTTCTAAGAATATTTTACAAATTAAATTTTTTGAATGCCAACTTCTTGTTCTGTTGTTGGTTGTTAAAAACTTTTGTTAAAGAAAGCTTGCATAGAAAGAAAAGTTTATTTTCATCTGTATCGGCCATTTTGAGAGTTCAACCGAAGCAACCAATGAAACCGCAGTACGGAGAAAAAATAAAACAAGAGCGTTACATCATCTCAAACATTCCCATTTTAAATTTTTTGTGAACTTTTCAACAAGTATATATTAGTAATTTATTTAAATCTTTCACTGATCTTCAAATCTAAATGGATAAAAATTTTGAAAACGTGAAAAGCTATTTTTTTTTTTATCCCAGTTAAATGGTCATGTTTCCGGTCTTGAGAAGCAACAGAACTGAAATGTTGAGGTTAAAAGTAAATTCTTTCTCGAGCGCCAATTGGTAAATCAATACCACGTGAGAACAGAACGCCAATCGGAGCACCGATCGAAGGAAGACAGGAATGAATGCTGAAAGGAAAGTTTAGTTTAAATTATCGTCGCACTAGAGCTACACGAGGGCTATTGGCGACGGGCGTCATATTTTAGAACCACAGTCAAGTGACGAGCCGACACCTGAGTAGGCACCCAACGCAACCGTTACGGGCAACATCGTACGCAGCGTTGGGACTTTGGAGGATATTTAACGTGCACTCCCTTACACGAGGAATTATTCGTCGGACATTTTTGGCTGCACGGGCCGTTTATAGGTCGGCAGTTATTTTGGCGATGCCCGGACCCGAATCTGGGACCTTTCGCATGCTAGGCGGACGCCTAACGGATACTGGGCTCCCCAGCCCCTGCTGATATGAAACAAGGCAATTGATTTTGTTTTAAATCTTTTTAGTTGAGCTAACTTGACAGTTCGCAATTAATATAGGTAGATTATAACTTGTGTAGAAAAATGGTGTTGGTGCATTTTTTTATGAAATATATATAGAAATAATAAGTGATTGGCTCGCTCTTGTGTAGATCTAATACAACGATAACTTAACCAAACCAAGCTAATAAATGGTTAGGGTAAGGTTGTATTATCGTCGCACTATAGCTACACAAGAGTTGTTGCCGACGGGCGTCATAATTTAGAACCACAGTGAAGTGACGTGCCGACACCTGAGTAGGCACCCAGCGCAACTTTTTAAAGATGACATCGTAAGCAACGCCGGGACTTTAACATGCACTCTCTCGGGGTATTATTTATCGTACTTTTCGGCTGGGCACAGACTGTTTACAGATCGGCAGTTATATAGGCAATGTCCAACCCCGAACCTGGGACCTTTCGCATGAAAGGCAAACGTCTAACCGACTAGGCCCCCGAGCTAATAAATGATTGTCCTTTTTTTCAGGGGGTGCCTGGTGAACCTGGATTGCCTGGGCCATCAGGAAAAGAAGGTCCTCCGGTAAGCTCAAAAACTAAAAATAATTGTTTGGGTAAAACGTAAATATTGTATATAGTTTATTTCGGTTAGAAATTAAATTTTTTTCTAAGCTCCACAGTATTTTTGTTAAATTTGTTAACTATTTCAAAAAGACTGATAAATATAGATAAGTTATTTTGTCTGTTTAAATGTTAGTGCTTATTCGAGGTTTCAAATAAAGTCTAGCCTTCATTTTTAATTTCTGTTGCTAATGGACATCTGGAGCGACAACTCTTCCGATGACATCACAAGCTACTTCAAACTTGATCCCCACAAGCAAAAAACCTAGCAGCTAATGCGTCCAAATTAGAACGACCAAGCCTATGATGATGTTGCAGCTACGTCAAACATTGTTTTCTACCCCATAAAGGCACAAACAAACCTCTCTGAGCACATTTGTATAGCAAAACACAAATATGTTTTAAATTTTTTTCAATAAGATAAAAGCGCAAAAATCTAGCTTAAATTCAAATCAATAATCACAACTATACTGACGTATTTAATGAAATCATGTTAAAACTTTTAAGCTCTGGGGCAATAAAGTACTTTGCATAAAAATTAAAATTAGCATTTTGTTTTATTGTTTTATTATTTTGCATTTTAAAGTATTAGTTTTACTCTATTTTCTCAAAAATAGTAACTATTTTTCAACTAGTATAAGATTTTGTTTTAAAATTAAATTATTATTGTGCCTAAAGTGACGCTTTTAACAAAATCGTTTGCTAGTTGTGCTTATGTAAAAGTTTAAACGCTAGTATAATACTTTTTTTAAAAGGCGTAGATTGAGATACAGTTGTACAGTTTTGGTCCGTAAAATATTCGTACTTTTTAAAATGGAGAGAAGGCTTGCATTAGGCGTGACTCGAACATGCAACTTCTAAGTTGCAACTGAAGCGTCGCACCAAGTCGGCCACCGAATCTCTCGCCGGTTTGAAGCCCAAAAAGAAGCAATCTTCTTAAATTTAGCACGTCCCTAAAGTGACGTCTTTGAAAACAAGTTTAGGAGAAAACTGTAGTAAACTGTCAGCGATTTCCCTTCAATTTTGTAATGTAAGCTAAACGGTTTTAATCTTCTAAGTGGCTTGGAAATGAGAAAAAATGTAAGGCTGTTTTCTCTCCATACATTTATTTATTTATTTATGCATTTTAAATTTATTTTTTAAAAAATAACATATTATTTAAAATTTATATTTATCTAAAAACCTCCTTTCCAGCGAAAAAAAAATTGAACATCAATAAACATTTAATATTATGAAATTTGTATTCATTGATGGTTAAAGCTAATGAATAAATTTCCAAAAAAAATCGGGTCTACGCTCCTAAAGTACAGGAAATTTCCGTAAAACTGACTTTTTTTTGCAGTGTAACTGTTAAAAGTGAGTTTGCTTTAATGCTTTTATTTTAAGGCTTTTGAATTCTATTTATATTTTTCATTTTGTCTAGGGCCAAGCCGGTCCTATGGGAGAACAGGGTCCAGCCGGAGCGATGGGACCACCTGGATTTCCAGGAGACAGAGGACTACCAGGACCGCCAGTTAGTGCATTTTTTTAAATCAAATATATATCAGTATTTTAATACTATATATCAGAAATGAATAATAGTAGTTAGTGATAAGTTAGAGTTCAGTACTAAAACCTAAATCAGTATTCAGTACTAAATCCTAAATTAGTATTCAGAACTAAATTTTTGACCAATCATCAATAGTTAGTACTAAATCAGTATTTAGAACTAAATTGTGTATCAATATCCAGAACTAAATTGTGTATCAATATCCAGAACTAAATTGTGTATCAATATCCAGAACTAAATTGTGTATCAGTATTCAGTACAAAATCCTAAATATAGCATTCAGTAAAAAATCCTAAATCAGTTATCAGAAGTAAATTGTAAATCAGTATTCCGAAAATAAATCCTAAATAATATTCAGAACTAAATCCTGAATCAGTATTTAGTTCTAAATCCTAAATCAGTATTTAGTACTAAATAATATAAATCAATATTCAGATTTGAATCCTAAACCAATATTCAGTGCTAAATCATAAACGAATGTTCAATAATTAGTACTAAATAGCATTCAGTAAAACCCTAAAACAACCTTTTAATACGAAATCAGAAATCAATATTCAGTAGTTAGTACTAGATCAGAACTTAGTACTAAATCATAAATAAAAAATTCAGAACTAAAAATCCCAAATCAGTATTTAGAACTAAATCCTATATAAGTATTCAGAACTTAATCCTAAATCAGCCTTCAGTACTAAATAATATAAATCAGTATTCAGAATTAAATCATAGGCCAATATTCAGCGCTAAATAATAAATCCATATTCAATAGTTAGTACTAAATCACTATTCAGTAAAGTCCTAAAACCACATTTTATACCAAATCAGAAAACTATATCCAGTAGTTAGTACTAATTCCTAAATCAGTATCTAGTACTAAAACCTAAATCATTAATTCAGAACTAAAATCCCAAATCAGTACCCAGAACTAAAAACCTCAAAACAGTATTCAGAACTAAAAATACCAAATCAGTATACATAGCTATAAAGTCCTAAATCCGTATTCAGAACTTGAAATCCCAAATCAGTATTCAGAACTAAAAATCCCAAATCAGTGTCCAGAACTAAAAACCCCAAAACAGTATTCAGAACTAAAAATCCCAAATCAGTATTCAGAACTAAAAACCCTAAATCAAAAATTCATAACTAAAATCCCAAATCATTATTCAGAACTAAAAATCACAAATCATTAATTCAGAACTAAAAATCCCAAATCAGTATCCAGAACTAAAAACCCCAAAACAGTATACAGAACTAAAAATCCCCAATCAGTATTCAGAACTAAAAATCCGAAATCATTAATTTAGAACTAAAAATCCCAAATAAGTATTCAGAACTAAAAATCCCAAATCATTAATTCAGAACTAAAAATCCCAAATCAGGATCCAGAACTAAAAATTCCAAATCATTAATTCAGAACTAAAAACCGCAAATCAGTAATCCAATTTATTATACTATTAAAATTAATTTTTAGGTGCTCCAGGTCGAAAGGAAAGTAGGATTACCGGGAGCTGCCGGACCTCCAGTAAGTACATTTTTATAATTCCTAAATCTATAAAAAAAACATTCAAACATGATTACGCTAATCAGCGAAATCACAGAAAATTGGTATAAGAACTTAGTGTACTTTACAAGTGTGTTTTTAATGCAAAACTAATATAACTGGATAGTTTTCGTTCTTTTTATATACACTTTGTATTTAATTGTGTTGATACTAAAAAGTCAATACCCAAATTACTACTACTAATTTTATAATAATAAATCGAAATTGCCCTTTAAAGCAAAATACACAATTTAATATTAATTCTGTTCGCTATATGCATTTATATATATTTCAATATTGTTGTGTGTAGTTCTATTTACGGAATTTCTATCATTGATATTTGCCTTTCTAATTATATTCATTGTATATGTTTTAAAACTTTCGTTACTTTTTTGTAATTTAATAAATAGTATTTCTTATCATTTCATATTTCATTATTTTTCTTTGCAATAGGGTGAGAAAGGCGGAATGGGCATGCCTGGTGACGCCGGACCCCCAGGAGATAAGGTGTGACAAATTTAAAATACAATTTATGCGTAAATATTTTATACATTCTAAAAATATAAATATAAATATTTGATATAAATGTTTTATGCGCCAAAATTTAAATATTAATGTAAACAATTTAAAATATAAATGAAAAAATGTAAAATATAAATGTAAAAAATTTAAAATATAAATGTAAATAGTGTAAAAATGTAAATGTAAAGAATTATTAAGACATTTAAACAATCTAAAACATAAATTCTGACTATATAAAATGTAAACAATAAAAAATATATATGTGAGCAAAGTAAAACATAAATATAAAAAAATGTAAACAATAAAAAGTGTAAATGTATGCAATGTAAAACATAAATATAAAAAAATGTCAAATATAAATGTAAACAAGTTAAAATGTAAACAATGTAAAACATAAATGTCAATTATATAAATGTCAACGATGCAAAATATAAATGTCGATTATATAAAATGCAAAATATAAATGTAAACTATGCAAAATATAATTGTAAACAATGTAAAATAAATGTATAAACAATGTAAAACATAAATATTAACAATGTAAAGTGTAAATCTAAACAATGTAAAATATAAATGTAAATAATGTAAAATATAAATGGAGACAATGCAAAATAAAAAATATTTTACACTTATCTGATTATAGGGTAGAGATGGACCTCATGGACCTCACGGACCTTCTGGACCTAAGGGAGACAAGGTACTTTACGATATGTGTTTTTTCTTTCGTTGGCAGAAATATTTTATGAATTAAGAAATAACTTTCTTTTAATTATGTTCAGTTTATTTTATAAAGAATACGTTTTTTTTCATAAAATGTCCTTTTGTTTGTGAATATACTATAATGTCTTACTTTAGTCAGATTTTTTTTTAAAATCAGTTAATCTATGAAATTTTTATTTCTAATATATTATAAATATTACCTTTTATTTTTCATTACAAGTTTGCTTCATCTTATATCGTTGGTCCAATAAGAAAACCCACGAATGTGCAAAAACACAAAAAAGAAAAGTCGGAAATTGTTTAACAGAAAAATGAATGTTATGTCGACGATTGGTAACGATTGGCGTTTTCAAAAACCGCCAACCCCCTAGAATTTGACACATTCGTGGTTTTGTTATTACACCAATGATATCATATTTACTTAAGAAAGCTTTTGTATTGTGTTTGAAAATTTATCTTGGTTTGATATACAGTAGAACCTCAATTATCCGGTCTAATTGGGACCGAATGTAGGTCGGATAACCGAAAATTCCGGATAATGGAGAATTTCCATGAAATAGTAAAAGTAGTTATATACACTGCTCAAAACAATTAGGGGAGCACTTTGCGTACTTTCGTTAACCCTTTGAGTTCCAACGTTTTATTTTTTATTCTAAAAATCTAAAAATTGTGAAATTGATTCATTATGCATCCAACATGAAATGGTAAAACACAGGGAAGAAAATCTTAAATTTTTAACTAAAATTTAAGGAAGGGGGGGGGGGAGAATTGGAATAATAACTTTTGAAAAAATTATAACAATAATTTTTTCAAAATTTTAATTGTTAAAAAAAAAGTTAAAATCAATTTTTAAACATCTAAGAATGCAAGCATGGAGAATTTAGGGTCAATTAATTTCATATAATTTTTTGGGAGTGATTTTTATTTTACCATGTTTTTCATATTTTCATTTAATTAAATTAAATATTATTTAATTCTTCAAAAGACATGATTCTTCCATCTAATGATAAATAAGTGCGAGCTCAACTTAGGGAGAAAAAAAATCGCAAGATGATGATTCCAAATGGAATCATTGGGGGTGAAAGGGTTTAAACCATGCATTCCCCTAATTCTTTTGAGCAGTGTAGTACAGAGGAGCACCAAAAGTATGTGGATCTCATATTCACCAACGTCCAAAATCCGCGCTCGTTTTGCAAGTATTAATTTATTTCTGACACTGAGACTTCCTAGCAAAAAGAAAGTGCTAAAACAATATTTTTAATTTCTTTTTGTATTTTTTTTTTAAATAACTGAGTGGAGTTTGGGGGAAAGTGCTTATTTTTTGTATTTTTATAGTAGATATCACTTGGTGACTCACGATTTTAGAAGACTCCGGGAGTTTTCTTAAAATATAAGATTGTCTTAATTTCGCTTTTACTTTTTTGAGTTGCCATCTAAGTTTTGCTATCTTAAAACCACTCCACTTCACAAACGCTGAAAATTCTCGATTAGATTTCAGAATAACCGGAGAATTCGGGTTTCAAAATCCGTATTTATTCCGACTTTTCAATCGCGGAAGTTTGCGATTTTAGTATCGACGGAGATTTCTTACTTTAGAATCACGGTAGATTTCTAATATTGGTTTCTTTTGTGAACTACCGAGAATTACTTTGGAGATTTTTTTTAATGTTGACACATTATGGTGGGTTAAAAAGAAATTCCGGATAAAAGAGGGACGGATAATCGAGGTTCTACTGTATTTACGTTTATTTGGGATAAATTTCCAATGCAATAGTTTATTTTTGCATTTGTTCTAGGGCGATTCTGGTGTCCCTGGTATAACTGGACGAGATGGATTGCCAGGAAATAGGGTAATTTGAAGCGTTAATTTTTTCACAAAAAAAAAACATTTCTTATGTTGTAATTAATTAGATAAAATATTAGTTTTTAGGTACAGTATTTACCAAGTGTTATGAATAAATACGCATGCCTATATTATTGACAGTGAAAAACTTTTTTTTAATGTACTAATTTCATGTAGCAAGTCTTGACATTATAGGTAATGATTGAATTCATCAATGATTGACTGACTATGACTGAATGAATGAAAATAAAACTAAACTCCTCGGCGCAACAGCCCATTAGTGGGCTAAGGCCTGCCGTTCCCATTTCAGCTTACGTGACGAAGGGTTCTGGGGGTGCTAGGCATATGTCCCGGTTAGGTGGTAAACCTCACGCGGAGCCCCCAGTGTTTAGCTCCCAAGCATGCTTGGTCCTCATTTTATCGACCCACTTCAGGGATGAAAGGATGAGTCAATCGCACCGAATTGGGATTAGAACCCCGGATCCGTGGCATGGCAATGCGAAGTACTACCGCTAAGCCACTGAGCCTCGAATGAATGAAAATAATATACCTGATTGATGAGCACCTGTTTATCGAAAAATCGAGATGAACTTCGTAATAAAATAAACAGCCGTTTGAGCGAGCGCTAGTTAGTATTAGCGGCTTTGTTATAGTTACGTAGCCAGATTTGAAAGGTAGAGTCCTGCTTATCCGAAAGGTTTGGGACCGGAGCAATTCGGTTAATCGTGCAATAGGAATTTTCGGATAATCGGGAATCATCCACTTCATGCCTAGAAAAACGCTGGCGAAGAGAAAATTTTCAAATTTCTTTCTGGTGACATATACAACGATGAAGTCGAAGAAAGGCTCCTTTCAAAAACCGATGAACTTGACTTAACGAACAAGAGATAGCAGGGCCGGATTTAGATTTTATGCGCCTCTAGGCCCGTGGTTTTTTGTCGCCCCCTCTTCACACCATCGTAAAAGAGGGAGAAATTTGACCTCAGAAAGGTCTTTGTGAAGATAATTTGTATTTTATTCTAGTTTACATGTGAAGTAAAATTAATTAAATAAAATAATGAGAGAATCAACTATTTCTAAATTTTGGTATATAAGCAATAAATAAATAGGACAACGAGTTATTAAAATTAGTTTAAACCATTTAATGCTCATTATGAACTTACAGATATACATATACACTACATTTTACTCAAGTTAAACTGATATTAATATACAAGACTTAAATTTTCTCCTAATAAATCGTAAATTTATACGAAATTGGTTTAAAAAACAGACCTTTATACGAAATTGGATTTAAATCTATAACATTGGATTGTAGTCTATAACATTTTATGGAAATTTTCCGACAAAAAAAATGCGGAATAATTTTGCGCCCCTCATCATGGTGCGCCCCTAGGCCCGGGCCTATAGGGCCTATTGGTAAATCCAGCCCTGAGAGATAGTCACGGCGGTAACCACAGACGAAAATGAACCCGATAATGAAGATGAGCCCGAGTCTATTAAGTGCAGCATTTCGCGCATGAAAGCTACAAACGAATTGATGAGTACCTGTACATCGAAAATTAGACTTCGTAATAAAATTAACAGACGTTTGTGAGAGCACGAGTTAGTATTAGCGGCCATGTTATAGTTACGTAGCCAGATTTGAAAGTAGGGGAAAACCTGAACATTCCAAGAATTGATCCAGAAGCGACGGAAACGTGAAAAATCCAAGAAAGTATCCGGTACAGTGAAAGTAAATTACTATTAAGTGTTTGATACTTGTTTTTTTAATTCATCTGTTTTAATTATTTTTCAGGGACTACCTGGACCCCCTGGACCAGCGGGACCCCCCGGTGAAGATGGGGATAAGGTACGTGGACTTTTAGAAAGCTTATAGTTTGTTAATTAGGCAGAATTATTGTTTATTTACCAGAATTACTTTTAAGGTATCCGAACACGTTCGGAGCACTTTTTAAAAAAATATGTACTAGCATACAATTTTAGAAGTATTTTTGTGTATATGTGAAAGAAATAACTATAATTAGTATGTAAAATTTTGCATACATACCCAATTTTTAAAAATTTGGTAATTTTATGCATATTTTTTTTGTCAAAAACTTCAATGAGGCTAGGAAAAACAACGGTTCGACTGATTATTAAAATAATACCACCAAGTAAAACTGTAAACTTATGTCAAGGGAATGTACCTAAAACGGAAAAGATTTTCTAAAAAAATAAATTTTTTATTAGTAGTCGAAAAAAAGACTTCAAAAAGATTTTCAAAATTTTTTTATGGCGTGTCAAGATTATTAATAGGTCCAAGCAAAATTAAAAAAAAATATTTCTCCCAAATTTCTTAGGTTTATTCCCTAGACATAAGTTTGTAGTTTACCTTGGTGGTATTATTTTCTTAATCAGTCGAACAGTTTTTTTCTAGCCTCATTGAAGTTTTTGACAAACAACTGCAAAAAAATATGTATAAAATTACCATATTTTTAAAAATTGGGTATGTATGCAAAATTTTACATGCTAATTATAGTTATTTCTTTCACATATAACCAAAAATACTTCCAAATTTGTTCGCTAGTACATATTTAAAAAAGTTCTCCGAACGTGTTCGGATACCTAAGTCATACAAATAGGTTGTTTTGTTTAAAAGGGGAAGACCCTATGTTGCTGTAGTGCATTAAATTAAATGTTGGTATTTATGTCAATTTAAAATAATCCAACTTCTTCTATTTTGTTAAATATTTTCTTAAATAAATCTTTTATTTTAATTGATAGTATTGGAAAGTAGGCCACCTGATTGGTGAAGTGGACTTAATTAAAAATAAACATTCCCAAAATACTGAGCGTTTTAATCATTTCTACTTAAATATATTTTAGGAGGCTTTCTAATTAATTGCAATTGCATTCAAAGGTAGCCGTATACTTTTAAAGGCTTATTTTTTATGAATTTGACCCAGGTGCAAAACCTTCATTTACTTTCTGAGTACATGTAAAAAAATGAAAGAATTGGAATAAGAGATAGTTTGTGGAGAAAATGGGTTTTGCGATAGAGTAAAACCATAAAAATATTGTTTTGAGATAAACAACCAAATGTATTTTTAAGTAAATAATTACTTATCTTCTAAAACTTTAACTCTTATGCGTCGATAAACACACAAATATATTATCCAGACCATTTTTAATGTTTTATTTGCAATTAATTAATATATCTGTAATATTTAAACTTGCATTTATCAGGAAACTTGTCAGGTCAATGCTAACTAAAAAAGGGATGCCTTTTTTTCTAAATACACTTGAAACATAAATTTTGCGAGCAAGCGGACCGCTTAGCCAAGGAGGGTTGTTGTCACTCACACCTTCCTCTTCAGCCTCACCTACTCAGAGCATCATTCCAAAATCAACGTAATCTTCAAAAGTGAGATCCCTCCCTCACCACTGGTATGCGGCCAAGGAGCGGGCTCTTCACTTGTTCTTTTGGTGATAGAGCGTCTCGACGGCAATTTCTAGACTGGCAGTGGGCACACGAAGAGTCTCTCGTATTTTGAGGTAGAAAAACTTGCTGTCTGCTCCAAATGTGAAGCTCAGCAGGCCTCTGCCGAACATATCCTAGACTGCTTGGTCTCTCAAGGAGGACTTATACGCTTCTCCACTTCTGTCATCGACTTTTGGGGTCACAATTTACTGATCTGTCTGACTCCGTCAGACAGGAGGAGGATAAGGAACAACAACAACAACATAAATTTTGCTGCTTTATGAAGCCGACGAATTGCGCTTTTAAATAATTAAAAAAAGAGAAAAATGCAAAATTTGACCACATTTTGTGTTTTTAAGGTATACCACTACCTTAAGGATTACTAGACAATACATTTCTTTTGCTTTATTTCTAGGGTGATATCGGTGCACCGGGACAAAAAGGGTTAAAAGGCGCAAAGGGTGACATAGTAAGTATTTTTCATTATTGTGATAATAATACCCTAAGATTAAAACAAAAATATCTAAATATTTTACAATTTTTTAGGGGCCTATTGGATCACCTGGGCCGCAAGGTTTACGCGGCGAACCCGGAGCTACAGTAAGAGATATTTTTTCAGTTCTGTTAATTGCTAACATTTATAAGTTTTAAAAAAAAATCAATTTTTCAAAATTAGGTAATAATGGTAGTGAAAATCTTTTAGTGTGTTTATTCAATGGGCATGTGTCAGGTCTTGAGTGGCAACATAAATGTTGTATGAAAATAAATTCTTTCTCGAGCCTCGATTTGTGAATCGATGCCATGTGGGAGAGAGCACCAATCGAAGCATCGATTGCAGGAAATTCAGGAATTAAAGCAAGAAGGAAATACGTCATCTGAAACGAGCCAATTAATGAACAATTCTTTTAAATATACCAGGAATTTTATTTATCCCTTTTGTGTATGACCCTTTTACGATTTGCGTCAATTTAATCCGCCCAATTTCAATAAGAAATATCATAGCACTTTTATTACCGATGTGTTTCTTTCAATTAATCAAACTTAAAAATGAATGTGAAATTATTTTATAGGGACCAGAGGGAGAAAAAGGACCTTCTGGACCAATGGGACCCAGAGGACCCAAAGTGAGTAAAGTATAATTTAGTAATTTTATATTATCTATTTTTAGATATTTGTTCGAAATAGGTTTTCTAAAAAGGTCATTTTATTTTTAAAAAAATATTTTTTTATATCCTGCATATACGCATGAAAACAGTCGATGGACGATTGAAATAAATATTTTAACTTTTTAGTATTTTTTTTTTCATCGATAAACATAAAATTGGGGTTACAGTAAGTTGGCTGCTTATATATTCTGTATTTTGTGTAAGCAATTGGATTGCTATCATATAATTAGATTTGTTAAATTTGCATGGCAGCGAATTAATAAATAAATTTATTTTTTAAAAAATATTTACAATCAACAATCTTTTATTGGCAATTCACAATATTTTAATGGTAATTAACGACATTCACAATATCTTAATGGTAATTAACGACATGCCATTAGCAATTGACGACATTTCATTGACAAAAAATCTTGTTTTGAGAAAAACAACAAAATGTAATAAAGAAAGTAATTGTAAGAAATTAATTACTTAACTCTTAACTACATTTAACTCTTTTAATACGTTGATAAATATATTATCCAGACCATATTTAGTGTTTTATTCGCAATTTATGTATGCATTTTAAGTATTTAAACTAGTAATTGTCAAGAAACTTCTTAGGTCAATGCTAACTAATGACACTAATGCAGTGATTATTTTTTTCTATTTACACTCGAAACAAAATTCTACTGAATTAATTAACAATATTTCAATGAGAATTAACAATATTTTAATGACAATTTACAAAATTCTTGATAAATAACGACACGTTATTGGCAATTAACACTAATCACAATTAACGACATATTTATTACATTTCATTAACAACATTTCAGTGACCTTTTATTGATAGACGACCAAGGCAATCAGACAACCTTGTATTATTTTTACATTGGTCCAATCGGGTCCTGCCACAACAGTTAAAGACTGAATGGGGTTGTTTCATGTCGTGAATGTTAACAGCTCCAGCGGTTTTGTTTTCATTTTTTTTTTTCTGAAATGTCTTTTGTTTTGACTTTCGAAAATGATTTTTTAAAGAATATTTTACTTATGCATTTTTAAAATGCCAACTTTTTGTTGTGCTGTGGCTTGTTCAAATCATTTGTTAAAGAAAGATTGCAAAGATAGAAAAGATTCTTTTCATCTATGACGGTCACTGTGAGAGTGAAACCGATACAACCAATGAAATTGCAAGACACAGAAAATTGAAAACAAGAGCGTTACATCATCTGAAACTTTCCCTTTTTCTAGTTCATCGTGACATAAGTATAAGATTCCATGGATGTCTGGCGCTTGCCCTCCCGTGCTTCCTGCTCCAACTCTTTGTGAAGGTTTCCCACTAGACGCTTTATCCTATTTTCCAAGTTGACGTCCTTCCTACGCTCCTCCTTGTACTGGTTGTGATGTTGCCTCAGGCATCTAACGAACTCTTCCAGGTCGTTGACCAATTCATAGATATTATCAGCTGAACCAGTAGGAGTGTAACTCCGCGCAATGGGCAGGACGGACGGCTTGGGCTTTCCGAAACTCTTATCCAAGAGGAATCCTCTAAATTTCAGGTCAGTACGGTCCAGCAATGAAATGGCATTTTGAGAGAGCTTTTCAGTTGTAAGAAGTTGGTCAACAGCTGCGTACGCTGTAGCTGAAAAGGAAATATGTATTAACGATCTATAATATGAAAACGATAATCTTTGGTGAAATACTAGAGAGAGGATGTTGGCGAAATAGATACAACTTTGAACTTTAAAGGCTGTAAGCAGCCTCAAATTTCACAGGTCATCCGTAGCAACAGACTGAGATGATTCAGCCTTATCTAGAGCGGCCTTGAAGATGTCTCCGTAAGAATTGCCATTTTCTAGAAAGCTTAGGGGTCCCGCTCCCGAGGTAGACCTCTATTTGATGGCTCAACGACACCGAAAATGACCTGAAAGTCCTAAAAATTTTAATCTGGAAAGGAATCGCAATGGACAGGATGAGCTGGGGAAAAGACCCGCTGAATTAACTATATTTTAATGACAATTTCTAAAATTCTTGATAATTAACGACATTCCATCGGCAATTAGCATTAATCACAATTAACAACATTCATTAACTATTAACGACATTTCATTAATAACATTTCATTGACCTTTCATTGATAGACGACTAAGGGAATCAAACAACATTGTATTTTTTTCACTGGGCGAATCGGGTCGTGCCACAGCAGTTATGGCTGAATGAGGTTGTTCCATTTCGTGAATGGTAACAGCTCCAGCGATATTGTTTTCATTTTATTTTGTCTGAAATTACTTTTGTTTTTGATCCAAGGTCTTCAAAGGGCTGTTGCGCTCTTGAAGACGAAGTAGAATATTTATATTATATACTGGATGGAGTGCTCAACTGTTGACTGATCTCAAAAAGAGCAACCGATTCTGATTGCAGCAAAATGGCGAAGCGGAAGCATAGTAGCAAATATGAACAGGCATTTTATGTGTTAAGATTATGATAAAAAAAATACCTGTTTCAGTTTCATCTTCGGCTTCCATTCTCATATTCTCTTGTTGTTGCGCCAACTCAGAGATGCACTGAAGTTCTCCCCTCAGTGATCTGAAACAGTCTTCTATGTCTCTGAGTTTCGATTCCATGGCCTGGATACACGAACGGATGTCGCGAACTTCTGCCTCAACAGGAGCTTCTCCATCACTTTGATTATCCTCCATGACGACAAAAAAATAACAGATTTCAGGCCTTGCAGTTGCTGTTGAAAATTAAATAAACTTTTTTTTTATCATATTGAAAGTTAGTTAAATATCTTTTAATTAGTGAAATTTTTGATACTAAAACCTCCATGATTTCGTAAAAACTACTGTATTTTGACGCTGGTTATATACATACTTTTGAACTAATGAGTCTAGTTGACTTAATGGCAATAATATCACCAAGTGCGTTTCCAAGCCAACTAATTTTGGAAGCTACAGCAATAAATATGTCGTCTTTTCGACCTAGTTGTGGTGTCTCAGCTCGGTCTAGATCGTCATCTCTGCACACGATCTTTATCCAATTCGTTTATGGGTCCGCCTGCTTCGTGTGATTCTTCCACGTTCTTTCCGAGTCCACAGTATCTGTATACCGGCAATTGCCGCGACATAGCATACTGAATATGCATTTCTGTCGTGTCCCTTTATATACTTTTTCAAACGTTTCCAACGGTTAATGTATTTAGGTGTCACGGGGTTGTCGTCATGACGGTGTATTTTCCTCATGTAGGATTGTCAAAACGCGTTCTCCTTCCTCTTACCCTTTAATAATGCATTTGGAGGTTTGAGGATATGGATTGAATGCCTATGAAAGCTTCAAACCGTTTTCCTCTTACCCTTCTATTTATTTCCTGAATTTTAAATCCAATAGCATTTGGATGGTTTGAGGAAAGAAGGGTGCCTATTGAGATAGCTATCGAACCGCGTCCTCCTTCCTCTTATTTCCAATAATTCATTTGAAGTATGTGAGGAAGGAAGGGTGTCTATTGAGGTAGCTTGTGGAGGAGCTGTTGTTAGACGTCGCACAAGGTTATTTGCATAATTCAAAAGGTCATTAGCATAATTAAGGGGACAGGGAACACAACGAAGCTTCAAAATATCAAATTTTCATTTAACTTTCAATCACTAAAATGAATATTTACAAAAAATTCTATATAATACGATGGGGTTGGAGTTCGCAAATTTGGTGGTTAATTGCAATATAACTTTGTTTCCAGCTTCATATGTCATTATTTTAAAACAGATTTTTAGCTTTTAGGTACACTTTACAGCACAACTATTGCGTGTATATCTGAAAATAATTTTTTTATAGAAATAAAAGAAAGTCCATTTAAAGCAATGAACTTCAAGTTTGACGATAAAACATTCATAATTTTAAGTTATTAACCTAAATAGAAATTTTGCACATTTCTTAAATTAGAAAAATCGTCTTATTTTTACTCACTTAGTATTTTTTTGCAATATTTTAGGTTCACTGTGTTAAATAGACATGTATATACGACATCACAGAAAATTTCAACCCTTCTAGTAAAATAGAAAAGTGTACCTTAAGGCTGAAAATTGGTGTTTTGGAATAATGAAATTTAAAGCTGGCCACAAAGTTATACTGAAATTAACTACTAAATTTGCAAACCCTATCTCCATATTCAAATGTGCACCATAGAAGTTTTTTCGTAAAGGCACGATTCAGTAACTAAAGTTTAAAGGAAAATTCGATATTTTGAGGGGTCGTTTTGTTCACTGTTATCTTAAACAATTGGGGTTGTAACAAAACCTGTTACTTAAACCGCTTTCGCACAACATTTGTGATCAACATGAAAATCACTATTTATACATCCTAGAAAGAAATTCGCCAAATAGGGCCTTTCTTTTTAAATATGTATTTTTAATCGTCATAATTTGCCATTTTCATTAATTTTCTTACGGAAATTCAATTAATAATATTTATCGTAAGTCAAATAAATTTACACTTCGAAGAATAAATAATTACTAAAATTGATGCTGCAAAAATAAAAGCTAAACTTTTCATATTTTTTTCGCGTAGTTCGAACTCTTTATGCATCTTTCTTCATACATATATAATGAGCCATCAAAAGAACACTATTGTGATACATAGTATGACATCATTCCAAATTGATTTATATTACATAAATATATATTTCGTCAAGAGTTTTATTTTTATTTTAAATAAAGTTTCTCAGTGAGATCAGTGGAAATATTGAATAAAAATGGAATTTTCATGATAGTTCAATGTAGATAAAATTTTTAGTAATTAAATTTTAAATACACTTCTAATATAATTTTTTTAATGAATTTTTAGATATAGTCTTGCCTGATTTTTTGCTTCAATATGACGTATCGCACTTGTTTGTGAGACTTGTGGTTCGTTCTGAATTCATCATTAAGTATTGAAATTTATTGATTTAGATAGATCTCTACCTTTTGAGGGCTTAATTTTTTTATTTCTTAATATTTTCACTTAAAATTTTCAGCATAGTTGAAAAATATGAATATTAGAACAACTACTTAAAAAATTATTATTATTTATATTTTTTAGTTTATGGACAAAAAGGTTTGACATTTCACCCCGATATTTTTAAATATTTAAAGCCCTACTCCTTCCTTAATTTTATAGATTCAAGTCTAATTTTTTTTTACATCATTAGACAAGTGTGTTGAATAAATCTATCTTGAGACATTTTGAAAAAATAATAATTTTTTGGCAAAATTAATTGTCAAGGACACACAATTTTTTGAGAAAAAGAAAGCATTTTTAATGTAAAATATATTTTTTTAAAACTTATACAATCATATTTCATAAAAACTCAACATAGGTTTGTTTACTACTTCTTATGGAATAACGTAAAAGAAAAATTAACATTATAGGATGATTTTCCTCTGAGCTTTAGCGGTTCGAAGAAGGTGAAAAGCTTAAAAATAACTTTCCGAGAAAATCACGATTAAAAATTTTTATACACGTCATCTAAATTGTAAGAAAAACACATAAACCAAACGGCGGACGACTACCAAATTTGAACAACATATTCTTGAACATGTAAGGTATCATTTCTGATAATAAAATATTTTTCGACAATTTCAAATTATTTTTCGATTTTCATGCTAGTGATCTACCTTAAGATTCAAAACATTAGTATGTAACATATCACTAAAACCTTGATTAAATATACTATTAATTAATAATTACACAGGGGGATCACTTGAACTCTTACCCCCCCCCCTTTAGATCCACACCTGAGTATAACTCAAATCAAAAGTATATTATCAATTGAAGAGCTCAGTGGAAGAACGTGCTAAGTGACATTTATGAAAAAATTGAGATTTCTGTGTCAATGAGCACATTACTAACTTATTTAATGATGGCAAGTTTCCCCTTTTCTTTAAACTTTAAGTAAAGTACATTTTTTACGGTTTGCAAGTTCCGTTTTCAACAGATCTTAGTACAAACTAAAAACTTTAAAGCTCATTATCTCGTTTTCACCTTTTTGTCACTTAGCACGTTCTTCCACTAAGCTCTTCAATTTATGTATCGTCCGAAATCGCAATAAGCGCAAAATAACAAGGGTTTAGGTAATAGTTAAGTTACTTACATGAGTGTTAACGATGTTTTTCTTTACGAATTCCACGAATGCGACAAAAGAGAGCGTCCATCAGATTTTATCTCTCTGCATAACTAATCGGAAAACCGCCGAACAAGTTTTGCAACTAAAAAACAACTAGAAAAACAAGAGAGTTGCAATGATAATCAGTTGTGAAGTATTTATCTGTAGTATTTATCCGCTTTCTCCGTGACGTTATTGAATTACAGGGTGGCCCAGCGGGTAGTGTTTGAAACAAATGAAAAAATAAAAACAAATAAGAGACATGAGAAGAATTTAATGACGTTTATTGAATGGACATATTGGGCAATTTATTATAAAGAGGTTCGAAGTGCCCGCCATATTTAACAAGGACAGCAGTTTTCTCGAATCCAACCATACTCCATACTCCTTACCCATACCTTCCT
Organism: Oedothorax gibbosus; assembly: GCA_019343175.1. Classification (NCBI taxonomy): domain Eukaryota; kingdom Metazoa; phylum Arthropoda; class Arachnida; order Araneae; family Linyphiidae; genus Oedothorax; species Oedothorax gibbosus. The sequence continues at coordinate 6,923,836 of CM033271.1, read as the reverse complement.
CCTTCCCCCATACTCCTGCCGTACTCCTTTTGTTTGGCCAATTCTTTTTGTGGAACTTCTCACAAAAGCTAAAAAAAAGAATTGGTCAATCAAAAGGAGTATGGAGGAAGGAGGAAGGTTTTTGTAAGGATTATGGAGTATGGTTGTATTCGAGAACCGCCTAACTGCTGTCCTTGTTAAAGATGGCGGGCACTTCGAACCTCTTTATCATAAATTGCCCAATATGTCCTTTCAATATCCGTCATTAAATTCTTCTCATGTCTCTTATTTGTTTTTATTTTTTCATTTGTTTCGAACACTACCCGCTGGGCCACCCGGTATATATTGAATTATGTATGTATTATATTCTCCTGAATTTTTTCTGTTCGGGTTAAGCGGATTTTGACTAAAGCTATTGCGCGTTAAGAGATATCTTTAGCATTAGCTAAAAGCTTTTTAGTCCGCCGAAATGCTTTCAGTTCATGTTAAGCGAAATTTCGTGTTAGCAAGTTCGCGTTAACGAGGTTCGACTGTATAAGGAGAAAATGAAAGCGGATATCGGGTTGGATATTCCGACGACATGTCGTCGTCCCCAGCTACATGTCGGGTTTCCAAAACCCGACATGTAGCTGGCATAACCTCTTTACTCAAGAATGTCAGATGTAGACGATAAAAGTTTTCAAGGGGAAAATGGAAGATATGAAGATAATATATCGGTTATGTTGCTGACTTAAGGGTCTCTATTATCCCACTTTTTGAAATTAGTTCAAATATTTTTCAAAAAAATTTCAATTAATAACTTTACACAAAATATTCGAACCCATTTCAAAAAAAGGTATTATAGGGACGTTTAGAGAAGCATTTATCATATAAATAAAACCATTAAAAAAAACAAAATATTAGAGCTGGTGTAGTCTGGTTTAGAAAATTATTTTTCCCCATAAGATTAACACAGAAAGAACAATACAGTGTTGCACAAAAGTTTAGGCACTGCACAAAGTGTTAGTTTTATGCAAAAGTATTAAGACACAAGATAAAATCTTCATATTATTTGTTCACCAACACATATTAAAATCATAATTGACATTAAATACTTAGAAAAACAAATATGTGGCAAGTTTGCACTAAAATGACAAGAATTAACAAAAATCTGCTGCACATAAGTTTTTAGGCACACTTGATAAAAATAATATTTTTATAATAAAATAAAACATTTTAGTATTTTGTGTGCAGCTTCTACGTTACTTTATTAGTTCGAAAGCCCTTGTTTACATAGAAAGTATTAGCTTTTGCAAGGCACGATTTCATACCACGCCTTTTCAATAGCTTCCTTTACCTCCGAAACGGTATGTAATAGTTTGACATTGGAATAAAACGCTCTAGTAAGGATTTCCCAAGCCTTTTCGATGGGATTAAAGTCCGGACTGTAAGCAGGCCAATCAAGAACTGTGATATTACTAGTTCTAAACCACACTTTAGTTGACATTGATGTAACTATGGAGGCATTATCTTGTTGGAATTTCCAATTTGGGTCTCCTAAAATCTCCCCATAAGGCAGTAAGCTGCTTTTGAGAGTTGCCTCGTAGTCCCCCGAGTTTTGCTTTTCTTTGGTAAAGTCTAAGAAAGTCTGTCCGTTGAATCCAAAACCTCCCCATACCATTACTGAACCACCATCTTGACGTCGCGTCGGCTAAATTGTATCATAGGATCTTTACGCAGATCATGCCAGTAGTAAGCATACCCATCGGGACCATAGAGGTTCCATTTTTTTTTTAGTTACTGAAGATCACTTGCGGCCATTCGTCGTTGTAAGACATGTGTTGTTGAGCCTATTGCGGTCTTGCATCTTTATGATGACATAGCAAGCAAGTTTAGTTTAAATTATTGTCGCACTAGAGCTACACGAGGGCTATTGGCGACGGGCGTCGTATTTTAGAACCACAGTCAAGTGACGAGCCGACACCTGAGTAGGCACCCAACTCAACCGTTAAGGGCGACATCGCACGCAGCGTTAGGACTTTGAAGGATATTTAACGTGCACTTCTTCTACACGGGGTATTATTCGTCGGACATTTTTGGTTACGGGCCGTTTATAGGTTGGCAGTAATTTTGGCGATGCCCGGACCCGAACATGGAACCTTTCGCATGCTAGGCGAATGCTTAACCGACTGGGATCCCCAGCCCCGATAGCAAGCAAGGCTTGCGTGTTAGCTTGGATTTTATGAAGTATCCACATTCTTTGATTCTCCGATTTTGGTTGATATTGATCGCCACGTGCTAACACTCTATAAACACTTCTTTTGGAATGCTTTAATTCAATAGAAATATCAGCAGCAATTTTCCTCTGGTTTTCAATATCCAGATTTTTATAATCTCTTCAGACGAAAATTCAGTTGACTTCGGCGTGGTTCTAAGCATTAAACAATAGGTTTGTAACAGAATCTGTCACTTAACCCGCTTCCACACATGTTGTGTTTAACAGGTAAAAAGCGCAAACACACATTAAATTCTATATTAAACATTTACATGCTAAATTTGGCTAGTTTCATTTATTTTATTTCGAAAATTCAATAATTATTACTTATCGTTTGCAAAAATTAATTTATATTTCAAAGAATAAATATGTAATATTCCTCGCTTTTAAATAGAATGAAAACATTTCATATCAACATACAAAGAATCCGTAGAGAAATATATTTGACGTCATTTCAAACTGATCGATTTCGCAAAAATAAATTTATTGTCTAAAAGAATTAAAGTTTCTCGAGCGATTGTTGCGAATGGCAAAGGTGATTTAATTCTAATAAAAACAGGGCCTTTAGCTATTTGTACTTCAAAGTTTTAAACGCCAAAATTACCTATTTTCATTAATCTTCTTTCTCAGATTTAATAATTAGACTTTATCGTTTGCTTAATTTGTTTGAAGTTCAAAGAATAATGATGTAATCTTTTTTAATAAATATCTTTGTGTCGCCTTAATTTCCTATTTACATTTCTTTCGAAAATTTACTTATTTATAGTTCGTTAAACTAATTTACAGTTCAAAAAATATATAATTAGTACAATTGATGCACAATTGATTTTGGCGTTGTAAAAATAAAAGCGAAACTTTGCATATTTTTTATGCCAAGTTAGAATTTTCTATACATATTTCTTCATACATATATAATGAACCATCAAAAGGAACTATACTGTGGAACTATTGTGATATTACAACAATCCAAACTGAATTATATCACATAAATAAATATTTTTATTTTTATTTCAAATAAAGTTTCTCGTACGTTTAACGTAATGGCAACAGTGAAAATATTGAATAAAAAATAAAAATGGAATTTGCATGTTATTTCAATGTAGATTAAATTTTTAGTTATTTAAATTTTAAATAAACTTCTGATTTAAATTTTTTAATGAAATTTGGAATGTAACCTAATCTGATTTTTTGCTCCAAATGACGTATTCCGCACTGTGTCCATTTTTTGTGGGACTTGTGGGACTTTCTGTGGAAAGGGGGGTTGTGAACCGTGAAGGGACGGACAGACGGACTGAACGATTATAAAACCTTCCACTTTTTACGTTATAAACGTAGTGTGGAAGCTAAAATTACCTCCAGCCTTTTAAGCAACTTAAAAACCCTTCCCTTTGATGAAGCAATCACTTTCTCTAGAGAATTTGCATAAAACTGATACGAGTGCTCATACTTTTGTGGCAATGAAAGTTTTGAAAATTTTAATTTGTTGATGTAAGTCAAATTTATTTATGTTTTTTGGGACAATTTTTACTCTGTTATTTTTCATGCTGCCTAAAGACTATGTATTGCTAAAAAAAACTGCCGGAAAGTAGTGAATTTTGGGGATTTTTTCATGAATCGCCTCTGTGCCTAAACTTTTGTGTGACGAGTCTCGGTATCCATTCCCTCTTAAATAGGTTAATAATATTTTTTATTTGTAGTATTTTTAGAGAGCGACGAATATAAATGATTTGAAATTTGACTCGTGATATCTATTGAAATCGATAAAAGATAAAGATATGTATATTTCTTAAATAAATTTGTTTGCGTAGCTGCATTTGTGTGTGCGTCGTTAGAGTTGTTAGGTATTCTGCATACACCGTATATCGATAAGAGAATTTATCTTGTGTAAGCAGAGGGAGGGAAAATATTCTGTCGTTCCTTATTATTGGTATTATTTGCCATGATTTTTTCCTTTCTCAGTGGCTGTCTTTTTGTATTACAATTCAAAGAATAGGTTGTGTTTTAAAACTGAATGAGAACGAAAATCGGTCGTTACAATCTTTTTTTTTTCAATAGGATTAATGTAGCTGGTCTATATGATTGGCAAATTCAAATTTTCGAAAATTTAAAATAAATTTTTGATGATGAACAAATAATTTTTAAATACAAGTATGTCAAAGTTTTGCAGCAGCAAAACATTTCATTTCTATTATTCAAACCAAATGAGGTTTATAATACCTAAACTTAAAGGTTATCTTATTGCTTTATTTTTATTTTGCAAGAAAATATGTGCGAATGTACTGTGCGAGCGTCCTTGTTAAACACCTCCTAAAAATGTTACCCGTTTATAAATCTAATCCCACTATTTAACTGTATCGATTGCCACTCAAGCAGAGTTAACCATCTATGCGTTACCAATATTTTTTTGTATTTTGAAAAAGACACAGTATAACTTAATTATAATTTATTTAGTTTACCTCGAGAACAACTTCTTTTTGATATTATCAATTGATCTTATATGGTTACTCAAGCAAAGTTAACCATTTATGCGTTACCTATATTTTTTAATATTTTGAAAAAGACACAACAGAACTTAATTATAATTTCTTTAGTTTACCTCGAGAACAACTTCTTTTTGATATTATCAATTGATCTTATATGGTTACTCAAGCAAAGTTAACCATTTATGCGTTACTAATATTTTTTAGTATTTTGAAAAAGACACAGCATAACTTAATTATAATTTCTTTAGTTTACCTCGAGTACAACTTCTTTTTGATATTATCAATTGATCTTATATGGTCTCTATAAACAGTAGAATAAATATAGATAAACGAAAAGAAATGAGGATCGGTGCCTTGTACCTTTTAGAAAAAATGTCGTGTAGAACTACAAAAGGTAATTTAAAAAATAAATTCTGAAATAATTTATTAAAGATAGGTGAAAAACACACGGTTTACAGAAATTTTTAGCATTTTTATTGCACTATTCTGCAAAAAATTTATATACATGTAGGAATACATATAGGTAAGTTTACTGGAATTCTATACTACTACGGTAGGCAAGTGATATTTCTTTCTCTCACTCTCTCTTTCATTCTCTCTCTCTCTCTCAAGATCATTTAAAAGCATACATAATTAGTCAAGCTTCTCTAATTAAAAAAAAAGTGCCACCACTGTTTGAGAAATGTTTCGTCGAGAGCTGTTCTCACTGTCTTAACGTAAAACTATTCAGTCAATTAATTTTATAACTAAGGACACATGTAGAAACATTGATAATGTTTATAAACATATGATTTTTTATCTTTAAATACTTTTAAATTTAATACTTTTTAATTAAATATGTTTAAAAAAATTTTATCTTTAAAATAAAATCTTGTTTTTTTTTAAAAAAATATTTTGTTATTACGCAGTGGATTGTTTTACATACATTTATTTAACCATATACTTTTGTTTTTTTAATGGTGAAATATTATTATAATGATTTTCTTAACAAATAGGGTGAAGACGGCCCAACTGGACCTTCTGGATTGGCAGGACCACCCGGACTACAGGTAAACTAAAAGATTACCTCTCCCCCCATGCTTATTTAAATCTTAAATACTGAGGAAATTTAAGTGTGATAATAATTTGAATGCGAAGAAAATAATAAAAAAATTATAAAACGCAAGAGTTGTATAAAATGACAAATATATCCTCGACGGAAAATATATCTTTATGCATTATCCTCGAACCACATGCCAAATACATATTATATACTGATATTATTAATTAAAGTTATAAAGTAACATCTATTGAATAAATTTAACCCTATGTGAAATTAGTGTAGTTGTTTAATTTCTCCTCCGGCCAATAATTTTTCTGACAGGAAATAAATTTCAAATTTGGCGACTTATTGCATCATTTGGCGAATAAAATAAAATTTAAAGAGTAAAAATGAAATTCAAAAATAAATTATCTAAGAAGAATGCCTTCTTTATAGGAAATCATTTCGGATATCACATAAACGTATATTTTTAGCGTTATAATCGGGAAGTTAGTCAAAAATTTTCATTGTAAGCAAGATATTATGACATAAATATCTATGGGCAATTCAAGGAACCAAACATTTATGGCGTTATAAACGAGTTGTCGTTGTAACCGAGTTTGGCTGTAACCGATTTGGTATTGTCCTGTGTTATCACACCAGTGAATAAAGTAAATTGTTGCTAGAAATAAAAAAATAACAACTTTATTGTGTTTTCAGGGATTGCCAGGACCTCGTGGCCCCAAAGGTGATAAAGGCGACCACGGAAAGATAGGACCACCCGGACCAGCTGGTCAGTCGGGAGAACCGGGTCCACCTGGACCCAAGGTAGAAAACTATTTTAAGTATATTTAAAAATGTGATATTATCGTGTCACTTAACCACTGTAAAAATTTCTGGAAAGCCTACACAAAGACCCTCAGCAGAAGGCACCGCAGGCAGAGCCTGATTTCTGGCAGGGCAAACGGGGCACGTGCCCAGGGCCCCAATTCAAGAGGGCCCCCAAATTTTCTTAAAAGAATAATATTGGGGGAAAATAGTTGCCACAAAGAAAAAAAAAATAATAAACATAATACAATTGAACCAAGTACTATTAATTTTTTATACGCAAGCCGCTATTTTTTATTCCTTGTTAATTTTATAAATTAACTGCCTCAGCCATGTGATCAAGTGAATAAAAATTATGTATGTAGATAAAATGATTTGACATGATACAATAGGTATCTGATGTCATATCTTATGTATGTATTAAAAGAATTGTATGTAAAAAAGCAATGTTTACATGCGTACTTAATATAATAAAGGTTATTTATTCGTACAATTGTAAAATAAAAAAATCATTTTCATGGACGGATTAATGTATGTTGCGGGGGCTCCCAAACTTGCTTGTGCCCTGGGCCCCTAAAGTTGTAAGTCGGGCCCTGGCTGCAGGATCGCAATAGTAATCTAATTAACAACTAATACAGTAGTATAAAACAGCCGAAGTAACAGCCCTTAGGGATCGTTTTAGTAGACAATGGGTGGCAAAAGGATAGTTATAAATATATTGTGTAACTTTGTAACTTTACTAATAAAACTGGTGGTAGCCTAACTGCTCCAGCTTTAGGAAGTTACTTTACACAAATAAGAAGTTTACTCCCATTTAGAGGTTTAACGTTACTCCATAAACCTGGAAGAAGTACTTGGTGCCATCAGTTTTATGAAGTAAAGTTTTTATTTGCGTATAGTTACTTTAAAAATTATGCTTAAATTTACTCCATAAATTAGGTGTAACGTTACTCCATTGCTGAATTTTTACAGTTCAATTTTAACAGTTTTCTAAAAGTTTGCTTTCATTTTACTACATATTTTTCAATTTTTAATTTCTGGGGTTGGTTAGGCCATCGCCATCGCCCTCTGGTGGGTGGTGCCGTTACAATATGTGGTGTCGCCATCTAGTGGTCATGAAGAATATACGAAAATTAGTTTGTGGTGATTGACGTTTATTAGCTGTTATAGAGCTGCAACACACTTAGAAATTTCACCCTTATTGCCCTAGAAACGACCCTTAGCAACTCTTTTCAATACCCACAAATGATATAGTTGCATAGTGTTACGTTTGAGTTTTTATCATTTTATGCTTTCCGACTTATACTTAGGTTTTATAAGATGTCTCATCTTCACTTTGTAGTGTGAAAAAGATACTTGGATAAAATTCTACGGTTAAACGATGGGGATTCATATACTATTAACCACAAAACTTTAAAATTGCACACGGATTGTCTTCCGAAACTAACGTGGGGAGACGTAAGTGTTCAGTTAGTTTTCTCTGAAGTCCTTTTGATTTATTACATCCAAAATTAAAAAAAAATTATTTTTCCTCTTATGTATTATAATTTTTATTGCAACTTATAACACCACAAAATCGGACCATCGTTGATGTATCAAAGGAATACAACAACAACGTTTGTTTGTAATCTGGTTATGACCCAGAATGCACCGCTTCCTTGTAGGCATTTAAGTCATATTTCACAGTATTCAACGCTTCCTTTAGTGTCATGTGGTACAGCTCGATTAACCCAAACAGACATGCACACTTCTCTTTAGCTATAATATATGCAATAATATAATAATGCTTAATGCTTATATAATAGATGAAATAATTCTACAAAAGTCTACATATGTATACCTCGCCCTCTAGTGAGTGCTTTGCTACCTAAGGTGTCGCCATCTAGTGGTCTTGAAGAGTATTTAAAAATATATGAAAATTTGTTTATGGTGTTAGACCTTTATTAGCTGTTATTTACCCACTTTGTGAAAACTTTTAACACCTTTATTTTAAAATAAAACGTTAACTTTAAAGTTTTTTAACTTCGTTTTTCTTTTAACTTATTTGTCCTTTTTAAATTTTTCTGCAAAAAGTTCTTCATTTAAGGAGCAAACATTCAAAATCTATTATCTCCAACCTTGACTTAAGCATCTTTGGCACTTAAACATCAACACACAGGATTTAGTTAACTTCGCAAAATATATAAACAAAAATGGCTTAAGTCAAAGTTGGAGACATGGGTTTTTGTATATTTGCTCCTGATTTGCCTCGGATTTTGTTTATTTAGAAGAACTTAAGCAGAAAGCTTATTTTCAAGTGGAAAATTTCCTTCCAACCGTTGTTAAAGAGTTTATACAACAGCCATGCACATACATTAACTTTAGCTATATTCTCTTAAGATCTCAGTAAAATCCTACACGTATAGCAAAGTAATTTAAAAAAAAAATTATGTTTAATAGTTACTGAGAGACACGCCTTAAGCTCTAAAAATACACATTTTGTGTGTGTTATAAATGCAAAGGTATCACTTATTTGTTGTTAACAATTTATTTTAACATTGGTTTTAATGCAAAATGCCTTTAAAATTAACTTCTAAAAGAACTTTTTGAAAAGTGTAAAGAAAGACCTAGTTTAAAGTTATTTTTTTAAGAACTCTAATATCGTATTGACATTAGTTCAACTTCATTTCTTTATAGAAATAAACTACTATTACCTGTCTCAAATGCAGAAAAGTGATTTCCGGATCTTCTTCTATCGGACCTGGTCAATTTCGAAACTAATTAACGTGTTAATTGTTTGTTGGGAGGATTTAAAAAATGTTCCCGAATAGGGACCCCAGGTCGCAAGAGCATAATATCTGGTTCTTTTCAGGGCGCCGAAGGAATAGGTGGACCTCCGGGTCCAGAAGGTAAACAAGGACCCAAAGGAGAAGATGGACCACAGGGAATGCCAGGACCCCCGGGAAAAGACGGCGAACATGTAAGTTTCCGAATTGCAATCAAATTAAAAGATATTTTTAATGAATATTTACACTTTCTATGTAAATAGTAATAATAAAATTGTCGGTTGATGCTCAACAAAAATGAATCATCCGTTTTTGTTCAAATAAATTTTATTTCTGATTAACTCTGCGTTAGAAGTTACATAACTTGCGCTGTAGGAGATCTCTATTGGAGAGATGATACAACACCACATCATAACTTTTTTTTACAGAAGATTGTTTTTAAGTGAGTTAGAGTAAGCGAACACATTGCCTTTTTAATTATTTGCTTTTCATTACTGATTTCTGTAATACTCTTAAAAGGGTAACTCACCTGTTTTCGGTTCGTTTTACTGGAACTTCGGAAGTACTTATTAACCGTTTTTAAAAATCCTTGGCTGTTTCGGGGCATTGGAGAGGAAATCGAGTAGATGCGCAGTAACCCTATTCCGCAGCGTAGGAAAATAAACAGGTTTTCTGTTTGCTGACACGCGATTTTAAGACATTTGGAAATAGTAGAATTTTTACCAAACGCCTTAAACTACGATACTTTCAATTGGTTTTACCTACACTAAGTCTTTTTTTTTTGTTCAAAATGTATCCTGATAATTTTTTATGTTTCAATAAAACAAACCTATAAAGAAAATTTATTCTTCGTTAAAAACAAAAATGTTTACAAAATTTAAAAAATAAACAGGTTTTCTGTTTGCCGGCACGTGATTTCAAGACATTTGGAAATAGTAGAATTTTTACCAAACGCCTTAAACTACGTTACTTCCAATTGTTTTACCTACACTAAGTCTTTTTCTTTTTGTTCAAAATGTATCCTGATAATTTGTTATGTTTTAATAAAACAAACCTATAAAGAAAATTTATTTTCGTTAAAAACAAAAATGTTTACAAAATTTAAAAAATAAACAGGTTTTCTGCTTTCCGGCACGTGATTTCAAGACATTTGGAAATAGTAGAATTTTTACCAAACGCCTTAAACTACGTTACTTCCAATTGGTTTTACCTACACTAAGTCTTTTTTTTTGTTCAAAATGTATCCTGATAATTTGTTATGTTTTAATAAAACAAACCTATAAAGAAAATTTATTCTTCGTTAAAAACAAAAATGTTTACAAAATTTAAAAAATAAACAGGTTTTCTGTTTGCCGGCACGTGATTTCAAGACATTTGGAAATAGTAGAATTTTTACCAAACGCCTTAAACTACGATACTTCCAATTGGTTTTACCTACACTAAGTCTTTTTTTTTGTTCAAAATGTATCCTGATAATTTGTTATGTTTTAATAAAACAAACCTATAAAGAAAATTTATTTTCGTTAAAACAAAAATGTTTACAAAATTAAAAAATAAACAGGTTTCTGTTTGCCGGCACGTGATTTCAAGACTTTGGAATAGTAGAATTTTTACCAAACGCCAAGTATAACCCTGTTTTTTGTTCTTCACGGTGGGTTATTTTCGAACACTTTTTTGGTGAATTTAGGTTTGAATGGTGTTTACCCTTCTACTCTTATCCAAGTGCTATGTTAAAGGGGGTTGGTGAGCCCAGTCTGTTAAGACGTTTGCCTTTCATTCAGAAGGTCCCAAGTTCGGGTCCGAGCATCGCCAAAATAACTGCCGTGATAAATACGGCCCAGGCAGCCAAAAAATGTCCGAAGAATAATATCTCGTGTAGAGGGAGTGCACGTTAAATATGTTCCCAAGTCCAACGCTGCATACCAAACGGTTAACGGTTGCGTTGGGTGCTCCACTCAAATGTCAGCTCGTCACTTGACTGTGTTTTTTAATTATGACGCCCGTTTGTAACAGCCCTCGTTAAGGCGCTCGTGTACCCCGTGCAGAAAGAGTGCACGTTAAATATGCTCTAAAGTCCCAACCCTGCGTACAAGTGTCGCCCTGAAAAGATGAATTGGGTACCTATTCATGTGTCGGCTCGTCACTTGACCGTGTATCTAAATTATGTCGCCCGTCGCCAACAGCCCTCGTGTTGCTCTAGTACGACGATAATTCGAACTAAACTCAATCTTTCTTCCAGGGTGTCCGTGGACCACCAGGTCCCAAAGGCGAAGGCGGCAAAATGGGCCTGCAGGGTCCACCCGGACCTAGGGGACCTCATGGACCAGCTGGACCAAAAGGCTTACCAGTGAGTACAAACTGCTTTTGTGTGTTTTGTGTGTTTCTACTTCGTAATACAAAAAAAACTAAATAATTTTAACTTTGTTGTTGTCGAATACACTGTTAAAAATTTTGTGCTTGGTTTCACCATGATATTGGTTCCCAGTAGCTGCAACGGCTGAATGGTGAAACGTTCCACCATATTTTTGATATTCGGTTGAACCATTTCTCAGGTTTATGTTTCCAAATCCAGAAAAATGGTTCAACCAAACACCGAAAAAAAGGTAAACATTTTACCACTCAGGCGTTGCAGCTACTAGGAACCAATATCATGGTGAAGCCAACCAATATCATGGTGAAACCTAGCACCAAATTTTTAACAGTGTAGTACTGTTTGTCCGTTACTTATGGCCTGATTCTCATCTACATCAAAGTGTAGGATTTCTTTCAGGAATAAAGAGACTAAATTTTTAATGTCCACGGGAATGAAATGGCTGATAATCTTGCTAGGGAGGGTTGCAAGATCTCAACAACTCCCTCTTCCGCACTTACTTTTCCAGAGTTATACTTCCGAGAAAAATCACAAATCTCGGAGGAGTAGAAAACACCCCTCCACCCATAATTGGTACATGATCTCAAAACCGGGTTTGTCCCTTGACCTCCCCACGTGGCAGAAGTACCCGAACTGTACTCTCAAGACTCGCCAGCAGTCACATCAAGTGCCCCACCTTCAACGAGGCAGGACGACATTTAGTGCAGTCGCCACCTGCACCAAATGCCAAAATCATCAGGCTTCTCCTAAACACCTTCTAGACTGCACGGGACTCTCTAGAGAGGATCTACACTGCTCAAAACAATTAGGGGAGCACTTTGCGTACTTTTGTTAACCCTGTCAGTTCGAACTTCTTATTTTTTATTTTAAATATATAAAATTTATGAAATAGATTCATTATGCATCCAGAATGAAATGGTAAAAAAACAGGGAAAAAAATCCTAATTTTTTAAACTAAAATTTAAGGGAAAAAATTGGAATCGTAATTTTTGAATAAATTATAACAAAAAAAATTTAAAATTTTATTTGTTAAAAAAAAGTTAAAATCAATTTTTAAACATCTTAGAATGAAAACGTGAAGAATTTAGGGTCAATTTATTTCATAAAATTTTTTGGGAGTGAATTTTATTTTACCATGTTTTTCATATTTTCATTTATTTAAAACAAACATTATTTAATTCTTCAAAAGACATGATTCTTCCATCTAACGATAAATAAGTGCGAGCTCAACTTCGTGATAGAAAAAACGCAAGCTGGTGATTATAAATGGAATCATTGGGGGTGAAATGGATTAAACCATGCGTTCCCCTAATTGTTATGAACAGTGAATCTTGCAATCCGCTTCTGGTCTTCGACTATTTACCAATCAACAAACTCGTGGATCTTGTCTAACTCAGTCAGACAAGCAGGATAAGCAACAACAACAACAACCGATATTAAAAAAAATTATACCACTTATTCTTTCAGGGAAATCCAGGTTATCCAGGACCCCCCGGCGAGCCAGGTGTTCCTGGACCAAAGGTAAAGTTTTTTTTTTAAATAAAAATTATATTGAAGTTTTTAGTAAGGTGACTAAAAAACGTACTGCATTTCGCAGTAAAGTTTTGTTTGTTATTAAACTATCTTGTTATATAAATTTCGAAAATAGTGCCAGTTTTATTTTTAATAGGTTTTTCAAACAAAAACAACGTGGGCAAAATATGATTTATGAAAATATAATGAGGATTTCATAGTCGAAAAGTAAATCACTGAACGAAATGTGGTCAGGCTAGCCTTAAACAATAGTACTGCAACAATCATCTTGTTCATTATGCATTTTTTTTGTTTATGTTTATTTATTTAGAAAATACACACACTACACATAAAAAAATCCAATTACAGTGGTGCAAAGAAAAACACAGACACACAAACCACCAAAATAAAACCGCAAACACACTAAAAATACTATAAAAAGACATAGAATCAGTGAAAAATTTGAACACAGGTAGCTTTGAAAACTTTATAAAAGACATGGTAAAAATATCCAGATCATTGGAGAACCTATTGTATAATAAAAACATTATATAAATAAAAATTGTTCAATGATGTTTGATTTTGTAAGAACATTAACAAATAAACGATGATTTCTTAAAAGTATACATGGAACAGCAAAATGAACATAATTAAGAATATCACAACACAATCAATTCCATTATTTAAAACTTTATAAAAGAACACAACACACACAGAAAAGATCACGTCGGGATTTAAGACTTACAACTTACAGTTGTAACCACCCAAAGGATGTGACTTTGCTTTGAATTAATTTTTTAAGGCTAATTGTAAGTGTGTTAGTAATGGGTCAAACCAACCTGGAAATTTATGTTACATATTTGTTTATCTAAATCTCTAGGGTGCAGCGGGCAAAGATGGCAATGATGGAAATCCTGGAGATCCGGGACCCGTGGTAAGTTTAAAAAAATGGAATAGAATTTAAATTTTAATTGTAAATGCATATGAAGAGTCCAAGAGATGAACCCCTTGATTGCACAGTAATCATCCCGTAATCAGATCCGCTTGGCTGACGTTGGCGACAGGAAACCAGCTTCTCCCTTGCATCTTCTCTCACGGTACAAGGGGCTCGTGTCTGCTTGAATCAGGGTTGCCGCGAAAGAAAAACCAAGTAAGAAACCGGTGATTAGGCGATGACTACCTATCGTCGCCAAAGAGACCTAATGCAGACAGATTCCTATGCAATGAAGGGGTTTTCCCCTGTACTCGTCATATTTGTTGCTTAAAGTGTTTTATTTTCTTTTTCAGGGTCCCCCAGGAGAACAAGGAAAAATGGGAGTAGCGGGATCACCAGGAAAACCGGTAAGTTTCAATTTTTAAAAGTTTGATTACAGTGTTAAAATTTTTGTGCTTGGTTTAACCATAATAATGGCTCTTAGTAGATGCAACAGGATGCGCGGTGCAATATTTAACCATACTTTCGTAATCGGTTTCGAAAAATTTATCATGTACTTGTTTCAAAAACCTGAGAGATGGTTCTACCGATAACCGAAAGTTTGACAAAACATTTCACCACACAGCTGCAGCTACTGAGAAGTATATTTTTGATGAACGAAAGCGCCAAAATTTTAGAATTGCGAATATATATATTATAATCTTTTTTTATTCATTTTATTTCACTATTTCAAAAAATTATTATTTATTAAAAAAATCCGTGTTAAGATTGACAAATTCATGAGCAAAATATTTTTAAACTTTTTTTTAATTATTTTCCTATTGATGTATTGAAAATAATATTATAATTAATATCAAAATTCTGTTTTATGTGCTATTTTACAAACTAAATAATTTTAAACGATTATTTTTTTACGCATACAATTTCAACTAAATATGCAAAAAAAAACTTAACAAAACCCCCCGAATAAGATGCTTAAAAAATACTAACATAAACTAAACCCCTTTTTACTCAGATAGTAATTCAAATGCTTGTATCTTAAAGCGGTTCTAAGTGACCCTTCACTGTTTCAAAACGATTTTTTTTTGTGGGACAGGGACCAATGGGACCAGCCGGAAAACAAGGAGACGCCGGCCAACCAGGAGAAAAAGGAGACCGGGGTCCAGTTGGACCAACCGGAGACCAGGGACCAGTGGGAACCATGGTAAGTAGGTCCGACCTTAATTTTTCAAATGTAGGCAGTTTTTGTTATTCATGATATGTTTTAAAGTCGTCTATTTATTTATTATAATTTATGTAGTAGTCAGTCTATTTATTTATTATAATTTATGTAGTAGTCAGTCTATTTATTTATTATAATTTATGTAGTAGTCAGTCTATTTATTTATTATAATTTATGTAGTAGTCAGTCTATTTATTTATTATAATATATGTAGTAGTCAGTCTATTTATAAAAAAAAATTAAAAGTAGTTCACTTATTTATAATTTATGAGCAGTCCATTTGAACAATATATTAGTCGTAACTCCATTTATTCATAATTTCATACGAGTAGTCAATTTGAACAATATATGTGTAGTTAGTCCATTTATTCAAAATTCATATGAGTAGTAAATTTAAATAGTTTATGAGTAGTCAGTCCATTTATTCATAATTTCATATGAGTCATCCATATATTAATAACTTATGCGTTGTCAGTCCAGTTATTCATAATTCATGTGATTGGACCATTTATTGATAATTAATATGAGTAGTCCCTTAATTAATAATTTACGAGTAGTCCGTCCATTTATTCATAATTTCATATGAGTCATCTATATATTAATAACTTATGCGTTGTCAGTCCATTTATTGATAATTCATGTGATGGGACCATTTATTGATAATTAATGTGAGTAGCTCTTAATTAAAAATTTACGAGTAATCAGTCCATTTATTCATAATTTCATATGAGTCGTCCATATATTAATAACTTATGCGTTGCCAGTCCATTTATTCATAATTCATGTGATTGTACCATTTATTGATAATTAATATGAGTAGTCCCTTAGTTAATAATTTATGGGTACTAGTGAAACCTGCAAAATGGCCAATACTTAATAAACAGTGAAATTTTTCTTTTATGTTCTAGGGCAACCCAGGACCACAGGGACCACAAGGTTTAAGAGGATCATCGGGACCAGCGGTAAAAAAATTGCATCAATAATTTTTTTTTAAAAAAATATAATAATCTTTAATTTAATAAGTAACCGTCTAATATGTAATTGTAAATCAAGCTCCTTTTCTCGTTTTACATAAAACTATATTTTCCGTGTGAATTATTTTTCCTTTTATGTTTTTTTAATCTAATTTTTCGATTGATTCGAATCGCGTCATGTTATGTTGTTTTAGGGAGATGTTGGACCACCCGGTTCCACTGGACCGACAGGACCACCAGGAAATGTGGTAAATATTTATTATTTATATTATTCTTGTAGTTGTAATACTATATTACTACTACTATTACAGATACCATGAATAATAACAACAACAACAACAGCAGCAATAAGAATATTCTTCTCTTTATTGAAGAATATATATTTTAAGAATATTCTTCTCTTTTATTGTTGTTGTACTACTACTACTACTACTAATAATAATAATAATAATAATAATATAAATAACAACAGCAGTAATAGGAATATTCTTCTCTTTATTATTATTATTGTTGTACTACTACTAATACTAATATAAATAACAACAGCAGTAATAAGAATATCCTTCTCTTTATTATTATTGTTGTGATTGTACTACTACTACTACTATTACTTATATAAGTAACAACAGCAGTAATAAGAATATTCTTCTCTTTATTATTATTGTTTGTTGTACTACTACTAATATAAATAACAACAGCAGTAATAATAATTATCCTTCTCTTTATGCTTATTGTTGTTGGAATACTACTACTAAGAATAATACGAATAACATCAAAAACCAGCAATACTAAAAATATCATTGTTTTTTTCTTTTTATTAATATTAGTTGTAGAAATAGTAGCTTTTAGTGTTAGTCAAATATATATGAAATATGAGTATCAGTTTTTTTTTTTTAAATACACATGGTTGTATAAACAAATAGGAATTTAAATGAAATAAAAAACAAAATCATAAAGACAATAGCGCTGAAAGCAGCTTGATCGTAAAATATAATTTGAATGTAAATAGAAATACAAAAATGAAGAACGGAGACGGTCAGTCGAGATATCCTTTCTTCAATTTTGTGTTTCTTTTTGTATTTCTATATACATGGTTGTACTTAGAAATTTAATTAAAATCTGACTTAAATTAAGTCAAATTTCGTAATATAATTATCGATTAATTACTTCTTTTTCAGGGTCCTCAAGGAGATAAAGGAGCAAAGGGAGAAAGAGGAAAGCGGGGTCCAAAAGTAAAACTTTTTTTTTTATATTTATATTTTCTGTAGGTGTATTAGTACGTTAGACTAATACCATGGAATCGGGCAACTTTGATCAAAGTTTTACTCCGTAATAATCCAGAAGTACACTTTTTTGAATTGGTATTTTTTTTAAGGGAC
The DNA here is from genome assembly GCA_019343175.1 of Oedothorax gibbosus. NCBI lineage: Eukaryota > Metazoa > Arthropoda > Arachnida > Araneae > Linyphiidae > Oedothorax > Oedothorax gibbosus. Next base: position 6,906,114 of record CM033271.1, on the reverse strand, counting down.
CATACTGCTTTTATTTATAAACAAAAAAAATTGGCTAAGTATAGAAACTTAAAAAGTGTGTTTTTGGAGTGCTTGGCCTTAAGTTAGTCTTACTGACGGTATTTAATGCTTATAAAAGAAATTTGTAATTTTAGATAAGAAAAATTAAAATAATAATTTATTGATTAAATTAAAATAATAATTTAAGAGATTTTCTTTAATTATTATCTTTTGCATAAATGGGAAACACATTCACATATGCGGAGAGTGGGTTTGAATTTTTCGCAAAAACTTGTAGCAGTTTTCCTGCTAAAATCTTTTATAAGTCAGAAATCAACACAGCTAATACTTAAGGGTTAAGGGAACTGGCAACGCAACGATGCTACAAAATATCGCCCCCCCCCATTTTTATTTTAACTTTTAATCACTAAAATGTGCACTTATGCAAAAGTGGATATAATACAAACATTAATATAAAGTTGTAGTTGGAAAAGGTGTTAGTTAATTCCAACATGACTTTGTTGCCAGCTTCAAATGTATTAATTCCAAAACAATATTTTTCAGCCATTAGGTACACTTTTCTCTTTTTCTATTGTATTTGGAGGCTTAAAATTTTCTAAGATTTTGTATGTATAATTATTAAACAAAGTAAAAGCCCAATTTTTTTTTATAAAAATTTTTTCCATTTAGAAAAGGCGCAAAAATTGTATTTAGAGCAATAACTTCAGAGTTTTAAAGATTCATCACTTAACTTGAGGTTTATTGCGTTTAATTAACTTCTTTTAATTTATATAAAAAATATTTTAAGATTACCGCAATAGATGTGCTGCAAAGTGTAACTAAAGGCTGAAAATTACTGTCTTCAAATAACGACATTTGATGCTGTCAAAATAAGTAATATTGAAATCAACTAATATCCTTGCCAACTACAGCCTCATCTATATACATAAAAGGCAACTTCCGTTTGTCTGTATAAGACACGATATCTAAAGAACCACGCAACAGATCGTCACGAAATTTGGCACAAAAAATCATCTCATCTCCGGAACAAACATAGGCTAATAAGTTTTCGAATCAGACCATTTCTTCTATCGTTTTCGAACGTTTTTATTCGAATTTTCTGAAATAACTACACCACTTTGGCTCAAATCCGATCTTTTTTTACTTTCCTGATGCCATCGGCTGAAGAAATTAAATAAAACTTTTAACGAAAATATTTAAAATTGAAAATGTTTATTTTATTCTGTTGCCATTACCTTCAGAAACTAATTTCATTATTTGAAAAATAATTGACATGTTTCAAGTGACGTAATTCCGCCAGTCTCCATTCCCGGATTTTATTGTGAGTTTATTTGATGATTTTTTCATTGATTTTTCTGTTGACTGCATGTATGCATATTTAAGCAATAAATGTATAGTTAAGCTATTACTGAACTATGATGGTTAATAAAGGCCATCGCACTAGAGCTGCATATTAGTGTTTTATGTATTTATTTTTTCGCCAAATACGTTGCTAAACTCGCCAAATGGGCAATTTCTTTATAAATAATTTATAAGCTGATCGGTTGTTCGAAGGTCATTGTGTTAGAGCTGTATAATGGGTGTGTTTGTAGCTATATCTATTTTCTCGCTAAATTATTTCCCAAAACGCGCCAAATGAGCTAAAAGGTTTTATGTATTTATGAGGGAATTGTGATGACATTTATGGGTGCATTTTTTAAAATAAATGTTTGAGACCCTTTTAAGATTTAGCTGTTTTTCGATTTTTAATTCTTACTGATTATTTTTTACTTAAATATGTATTATTTTTAATTTGAGCTTATTATCAAAGGTATTTTTGAAATTAATATTAATCATTACTATATCCAAGTTGGGTAATTAAATGGAAAATTACTGGGTAATCTTCATATCTTATGTAACTGAAATGAAAGAAAAAAAAATAGTTAAATTGACTTAAATTATTTTTCCACCTCTACCCGTGCAACGTTGGGTATATCAACTAGTATTCATATATATAAAATATTAGTGTACAAGAAAACTCGATATTTAGAAGCATCGTTGAGTTCCAGGTTCCCTTAAAACTGATTATTAAACAATATAAGTGAAACTCAGGAGAATGTAATGACTATTAAATTTTTATTTAAGCAAAAACACAACTTTAGAAGGTAGCCAACAGCGCTTCAACTTCCAACACCTCGAAAACGTCAACAATTTATAACTTTCTTCCAGAATCGTGTCGAATACTAATAAAATACTTTTTGTGTAGCAACGTTAAGTTATGGTTGACTGCCAACTGAGCCACTTTTATTGAACTAACCTACCTTTATCCAATAATAAGTCATAGGTGCCCGGGTGGCCTAGTGGTTAAGATAGCTGCCTACGCTTACAGTCTGCGCACTGTACCGGGTGCGGGCTCGATTCCCGCCTTCGCCCTGGGTGTAATTTCTCGCTCTGTGTCAGTAAAAATTCTTTCTGTGTCTGTCTTACTTGATGAAGGTTTATAAGCGGGTCTCTGATCAAGCTCACAAGGAATATATATGTACCAATAAGTCATGGGGTAACAATTTGTTCTGCGGTTTCCTCAATTATCCATCAGGTTTTCTCTTTGGTTATGAAAGTAAAAACTTAACTCCTATAACGGGATGAAACTAACGGACGCAACAGCCCGTTAGCGGGCCAAGGCCTGCCGTGCCCAATTCAGCTTTCGTGACCAAGGGCTCTGGGGTGCTAGGCATATGTCCCGGTTAGGTGGTCAACCTAACGCGGAACCCCCAGTGTTTAGTTCCCAAGCATGCTTGGTCCCTATTTTATCGACCCACTTAAGGGATGAAAGGATGGGTCAACCTCGTCCAATCCGGGATTCGATCCCCGGACCTGTGGCGCGGCAATGCGAAGCACTACCACTAAGCCACTGGGCCTCGGTTATGCATGTAAAGAGTTTCACTTTTATTTTTCTTGTTTTTTTTCCAGGGCCACCGTGGTCAGATGGGCAGAGCTGGTGTGAAAGGGGCCCCTGGCGAAAAAGGCGAGAGAGGAGAGAAGGGTCCTCCGGGCCCTGCCGGTATGAAAGGAGACCCCGTGAGTATAAATGCAAACTTGCGTATAAAATGCAATTAGTCCTGAGATTCAAAGCAGGCAGCTAACCCCTGAGACTTACATCAGGCAGCAGCATCAACACCCCACATTAATCGTTCCTCCTCCAACTCACTGGAAGGGGAGTACTGTGGCGGTAGTTACTTTGTCGCAGACGGTTCAGTATTGGGCTAGCACGCAAGAGGTGTCCAGATCAAAACAGGGTCTCACCGTACCTTTTCAGTAATTCCATCTAACTGAAGATTTTCGTGGTGTAAGTTACAGCTTTAAAAATATTTTTACATTTGAAAAGGAACCAACTGATCAGAAAAATGTCATTTATATTTGAATTCCTATATCTTTAGAAACATTTCAGATCAGGCAAAACTGTTTTTGATTTATTTTTTAGTGTGTGGCAAGCATATGAAGAGTCCAGGGGAAAAACCCTTGATTGACTAGAAATCTTCCTGTATTCAAGTCCATTGGCGACAGGAAACCAGGTTCTCCTTTGGTTCTTCTCTCGCGGTACAAACGTGGGACTCGTGTCTGGCGTGGATCAGGGTTGCCGCGAGAGAAGAACCAAGTGAGAAACCGGTTCCCTTTCATCAGTTAGGCGATGACTCGTTATTGTCGCCAAAGAGCGCTGATATGGACAGATATCCTTCAATGAAGGGGTTTTTCTCCTTTACTCTTCATATGTGTATGTTTGTAACGGATATTTGGTTATGGAGGATTGTTGGCTGGATGTAACGGAAATTGTATTTTTAGGGTCCGCCTGGAATGGAAGGACAAAAAGGAAACGACGGGCCCGTTGGACAACCAGTAAGTAAATGTCTTGCACTGAAAAGTGACATCCAGCACACAGTTTTTGGAAAAAAAAATCCGTATCTTATTCAATTTAATCCAAATCACAAATTATTTTTAAGGCATATTATAGACATCATATAGAATATATTTCGTAAAAATAAATGTCACATTCAAATTCTTTTTATGTTTAGGATCAATAACTAAAAAAATTAAGTCTGCGCGTTTTTAATATAAAGTTATAAATTAGTTACATATATGTATATTTGTTTGTCTTAAAGGATTTACATGCATACATTCTCCCCATCTCCTAAAATTTTCGTAAGAAAATTGTTGGAATCTGATATTTGACGTGGACAAGTTAATTGTTTGATATCCGAGAAAAATTAATAAAATTAAATAACAGATGATGGTCGTTTCTTCTAATTTTTTATTATTCCCTACGATACACACTAGTTTTTTAGCAAAAGGCCCTTAGCATCCCAAATCCAGTACAAAACCAAATTTTATAACATACGTAAAAAAATTATTGATACACATAATTAATATCTTTTCAAATCTTCAACACTTGTTATATATACTATTTTGGGGTTTTATGCGATGTTAACACAAACTTTTCAAGAAATTTTAATTTTAACTATATAAGTCTGTTTTCTAAAAACCAATATTTAATTTTAACAATTTTCAATCACGTATTACCAATATATAGCTTTTTTTTGTAAAAATTGTGTTTTAATTTCAGGGTTTGGAGGGTCCACCAGGTCCAAAAGGAGCAACGGTAAGTTAATTCAGTTAAAATTAGCCTAAAAATTGTAAATACATATTATCTTTTTTTTTACTGAGAAATTAAGGGGATACGGTACCCAACACATTATTTCTAGAAATATTAACATAAACTTGTAAATTATAGTGGTTTTATATAATGTTCACTCTAAATAAACATTTTCTTGCAATAAAAACAATATTTACAACTAGCTTTTCATAAAAAAAAAGTCAAAATTTTGAATTTTTTTAAAACGCCACTCCTCTTTCAATTTTGAGAATAACATAACTCTACCAAACTTTTATAGTTTGATTTTAGTACTATTTGTTCAAGAACTGTGCATGGATTTTAAAATATGAGCTACAGTTAAAAAGTAACATGCATTTATACTGAAAATCACAAAAAAATACAAATGATTGAATTCAACATTTAAAAAAAACTATACATAGTATACCTTATTCCATGCACAATTTTGTGCACCATATATATAAGAACAAAGGTTAAAAATTTCAAAATGCTGACTTAATTAGCAAAAAAAGCCTTAGGGATTTATTAAACACAAGAATTGAAAAACGCGAAACTGAGAAAAAAGGTTGGAAGCAGTTTAAAATACGTATTCAAACTTATAGGAATGATTCCAGAAAATATTTAATAACTTTTTTTCTACAAAAGATATCATTATGAAACTTTCAGTAAATGTTCAGGAAAATATTGTAAATAATAAGAAGTAACAACTAAAAAATCGATATTTTGACCAAATTTTGGGTACCGTATCCCCTTAAAATAGAATCTAATATCTATCTAGAATCTATATCTATATTAGGGGGGTAATTCTATGTAACTGTAGTGTAAGTCCTAATTTAAGAGGAGATTAAAGGCTTTTTTAAATTAAAAAAATAATTCAAATTCAATAAAGCACGTTACATTATTTAGTTTTAATAAGTGTAGATCATCTATTCGGCTAATTTTTTTTCGTTTAATCTTAAAAGTTGTAGTGATAATCACTTCTTACACATGTGACTTACTCTACAGAAAGGATAATTTAGCATGGAATTAGCCAGGGGGAAAATATGAATACAGCCCTAATATCTTTATCAAAAGATTTCTCTATGAAAAACCTAACAGTTTACAGCGACTATTAACAAACGAATGTCAATGTCAAGTGGCTAGTTCATCAATGGCCCCCTCAACTTTAATGCCCCAGAATCTCTTCGTGACGTCACGCTATCCGTCCGGTTTGGATAGCGAGACGTCATTTGTAGGTTTTCGTTCATGTGTAGCTTTTCCTAAGAAAAAGTACAAAACCTATTCTCGCACGGCCGACTATAGTATTCAGGTCACGAACAGGTTTCTTTGCATCTGCTTTCTGCTGAGATTAATGCTTTCGTCACAGCGAACACATACTACGTCAGTTTAAGATAGATTGTCAGTCAAATAGAGCAAATGCATTAGTTTTGGAATCACAACTTTCGCAGCAGTATGGCTTTGTCATATTAGCCCTTTTTCCCCAGGTATGGGAATCAACTTAACATCGAAATGAAACAAATTTTTGAAGCGAAAATGTTATCTAGTTATTTAATTATATATTTTTGACTTTTTAAAATTCCAAAACTATACAGCAGATGGTGACACTATTTTAAAACTTTATCAATCAATAATTAAATAACCGTATGTTTTTTTCTTTTCAATTTTCTTTTAAATTGATGTTATGATGGTTGTGATTTCAAAACTAATGCATTAGCTCTAGGGGACTGACAGTCAATCTTAAAGCATGTGTAGATTCAGCCAACTTTGATGAGCAAATATAAATTTGCGCCAAACATGATAATGAAGTTCTATTTATGACTGACGAAAACTTGAATATCCGAGCAACCGTTCCTTCAACACTGGCAAACCTCTGTCAAATTTCTCCGAAATCGAAACTGATATAAAAGTTGAAGATCGAGTTGCGTTTATGGTTGGTTTGAAATACTGAGTTACTTACTTTTTTACTTATACCTCTTTCACTCCAACATGGAGCATAGGGCCTCCGTCATGGTCCGCCACCTCACCCTGTTGGCAGCAACGGTCTTAATCTCTCCCCATGACTTGATAAGTTCTTTTGCTTCCTTGTCGATTGTTCTACTTGTTTTTGGCTTCCCTCTTTTTCTTTTGCCTTGCGGATTCCATTCTAAGGCTTCCTTTACTTTGAATTTTTCGGGCTTGCGTAGCACATGCCCGATCCATAAAGGTGAAGGAATTGATAGGATTGAGGATTGAGATTTTCTTTTTGTATCTTTTACAGGGACCCAAAAGTCCCTGCAAAACATTCTAATCAAATCCGTTTAATTATTTTTTTATCTTTTATAGGGACCCACAGGTCCAAAAGGAGATGTCGGACCACCAGTAAGTTATAAATATTTACTGAGTTAAAATTTAAATTATGTAAATTGCGTATTGTGTAATATTTTAATTATTAAACTTTTAAAATTAACATAAATATGAGTAATAGTATTCATAGCTTAAATATTTAAAAAGAAATCTTATATTTTTTTTTTGTTTAATTAAAATGAATATCATAAAACATTTCTAAATTGCATTGTGTAGAATTACAGTTCTGTATTAATGTACAGTATAATAACATAATTCCCATAATTTTTTAGTTATTTTTAATTATTTTCTTACTTTTTTAGGGACCGCAAGGTCAGCCCGTAAGTATAAAATTAAATATTTTTTTCTGTCAATAATTTATTAGCATTATTCTTAGTTTGAAATGGCTATAATAATTTGTTTTTTTAGTAAAGTTTTAAGCACAGGTTAGTAGGAACACAAAATCGGCCGCTGGGCTGTGCGTCCGAATTCTCAAGTTTGATTTCCCATTCCTGATAATAAAATTTAATATATAAGAAGTTGATTATGAAAGTTAATGTTTCAATTGATCATTCTTTCAGACATGTATAGCCAAATTGGCAGTAAAAGGAATTTCTAATGCATATTAAAATGCAAAAAAAAAATAATAATTCTGTCAAACAGTGATCTAAAAATTTAATTTAATTCATTGTTAGACAACAAAAACGATATGCATATGGGGACGGTACGTTTCGTTTTTTAAAAAAAATACTCATTAAAATAATTATTTAAGTAACAAAAATCAATGCAAACACAATTATTTGAAATATTGATGTTTAGCGTTATGATAAATATCATTTAAAATATTCTCAGCTATTTTTAAAGAGTAACCTTTAATTAAGTGCAATGCATAAATAAAATGTAAAAAGTCATAATCTTATTTTCAGTTACCTAACTCAAATTAATGGTAATAATATAAGTAAGTGATTCGTATCACGCACAGTTAACGCATGTTATTTTAATATTCAACATAGTGTATTCTAAATAAATAGTTACTGCACAACAAACATAAAAAGTGTTCTATTTTTACAGCGAAAACAGTTTAAATAATGGATATATATATTGCCCTTTTTGTGTTTTAGAGTGGAACTTTATAATTATTTATATTGTTATTTTGTATTGTAAAAGAAGGAACTTCTTTTTAACGATAAAACTGTTTTGGGTTTAAAAATTTACTTGACAATATGTATTATTCTATCAGAAGGAAACAACAATATCTTTTCATTTTTGTTAAAATAGATAATTTTCGCAAAATGATAAATTATTTGAAAGCCACGGGCAATTTCAAGCGGTATTATCTCTCTCTATTTATTTCGTCGAAAATATTTTATATTGATATTTTTTATTGATTTCCAAAGATTTTTTTTTTATTTTGGTGCTACACTGTTAAAATTTTCGTACAGGATTTTACCTGAAAAAAAAATTGGTTCTTCTTAGCTACAAGGGCTTTGTGTGGAGAAACGTTTCACCATTTGGTTCAGTTTTAGCTGGAATCCTTTTTCATATTTCGAAAAATTAACAGCTATAAAATGGTTCGTTCAAATTCCAAAAAGTGGTGAAACCATTCCCCACACAGCCGTTGGAGCTAGTAGGAAGCATTTTTTTTGTGCGAAAACTTCACGACATTTTTGATAGAGTATAATTCTGGTAAATTTCTGGTTTATATTATCAAAATATGTACGTATCCCCGGCAAGTGCCCAGCTTGGTCATCCAAGATTGATAATTATCAGACATGTTTAACCTGTGTCGGCCTCTCTCTTCTCGTCTGGAGCCCATGTTAAGGCAATGGGAATGTTTCAAGCAACAGTTCTACAAGAATGAAAATAAAGTCTCGATTGGTTCAACGATGTAATATCGTGCCATACCTGGCGAATAGAATGTATGGTAGACTAAACAATTAGAAGCGTTAACTTCATTTGATGACAATTGGCAAGAAAATTTGCCATGCGTTAAGTATAACTTTGCTTACGTTTACCTTAGTAAACAAACAATAAGACAAATGAAGACCATTGTCTGAATAATTTATAAAAGACTAGTTAAGTTTTTATACAAAAATGAAGGTGTTAATGGTCTTCACAATGTCGTCATTAATGGGTTAAACGGGCGATACAGAGATGGGCTAAAAACTACGAGGGTCGGTTTTTTTTCAACCTCTGTTGGGCTGTAAAGAAAAGACGGGTCAATATTCAGAAAAAGATTTTATTACCAAAAGTAATGTACAATACAGCTTATTTCTCTAGCTAATTACCTTGACGTTTAAGGCATTTGTCATATCTGTGAACAAGCTTTGAAACACCCTCTTCATAAAATGTAGCCGCCAATGATTGGAAAGGAGTTGTGACGGTTTCTTTAAGCTTAACGTCCATTTTTTCTGCCCTCCAGCCACTGCTCATCGATAATTCCCTTATGGTGAACCTTCGAGTTTCCTTAACCGCTTTAATCGCTGCGCTCAATGTCGTCTGTAACAACAGACTTGAGTACTTGACCCACTTCTTCGTGAACATCAGTTCGGCCACCTTTAAATTTTCGACACCATTCACGAACAACGCCATCACTCATAAGGGTGTCTCCATACACACGACTCATTTTTCGATGAATTTCCGTTGCACTGTTTCCTTCTGCCTGCGAGAAACGAATAACAGCTGGCAATTGTCACTTGACAGCTACATTTTATGAAGAGGGTATTTCAAAGCTTGTTCACAGATATGACAAATGCCTTAATCATCAAGCTGATTAGGTAGATTAATAAGCTGTATTGTTACATTACTTTTGGTAATAAAATTTTTTTGTATATTGATCAGTCTTTTCTTTACAGCCCATCGGATGTTGAAAAAAAACAATCCCAGTAAAATTTGATTTCTCCGTGTTTAAACAGGGCCCACCAGGCGAAGGTCCCCAAATCCCGCCCGAGATCCTGTTCCAGCGCGACTACCCGTACATGCGCCACCGTCGAAGCGTCGATCCCGTCGAAGAAGAGGACCCGGACCCGCCTAAGCCGGATGACAAGGACACCACCGGAGCTCCGCCAATCAAAGATACCCTCCAGGACAAGTTGGTGACCATGTATGCCAACATCTACATCATGCGCAAGGAGATTGTGCTGCTGAAGAGACCACTCGGGACCAGGAAGAACCCGGTCAGGACCTGTAGGGACCTGTATCTGGGTCATCCGGACTTCCAGGATGGTGAGTAGTGGTAGTGGATATTAAATACTATGGACAGCGTTGTTTTAAGGGGGAATGGGCGGGCTGGACCGCGGGTCTCCAAAGCAAAGTGCATCAGTGTTAATCCAATGAGAAATAACTATTTTGTCTGCCACATTTCTCCGTCTGTATTGAATATTTTTACAAACGGATTTTTTATGTGATAAATGTAGCTGACTTACAGATCCTGACAATCCCCCTTTTTGAAATTGGTTCGAATATTTTTTTTAAATATTCAATAAATAATTTTACACAAAATATTAGAAGAAATTTCAAAAAGTGGGAAGATAGAAGCCTGTAAGTTATCTGCATTTATTATTTAAAAAAAAAAACTTTTTTAAAAATATTCAATACAGCCGGAGAAATGTGGCAGAGAAAATAGTTTTTTTTAACATTGAAGTAACACTGAGGCACTTGAGTATTGAGACCCGCGGTCCTGCGCGCCCATTTCCCCTTAAATGGTATATCACACGAGAGAAAATTCTCCAGCCCAATCCCTCAACTGAAACATATCTTCAACTCAAAACTGCAAAGTTGGATTTAGTTTAGTTTAGTTTAAATTATCGTCGCACTAGAGCTACGAGGGCTATTGGCGACGGGCGTCGTATTTTAGAACCACAGTCAAGTGACGAGCCGACACCTGAGTAGGCACCCAACGCAACCGTTAAGGGTGACATCGTACGCTGCGTCGGGACTTTGAAGCATATTTAACGTGCACTCCCTCTACACGGGGTATTATTCGTCGGACGCAAAGTCGGATTTAATCTGCTGTCTGGTATATGGAAGTGGAGGTTAAAGAAAGTTTCTACAATATCATCAACCCCACACTACCTGGTTAATCAAACCTAGTATTTGAACTAATCGGATACATATATTACTGCGTTTAGTTTTAGCCAACGATGAGGAGCAAATAGAAATTTACGTCAAACATGAGGGTGAAGTTCCATTTATGTCTGCCCAAAAATAGAATATGCAGACAACCGTTCATTCAACGATGGCAACCCTATGTCCAGCATCACAAAGTCGAAATCGTAGACCTAGTATTTGGACTAATCGGTACATATATTACTGTGTTTAGTTTTAGCCAACGATGAGGGCAATAGAATTACGTCAAACATGAGGGTGAAGTTCCATTTATGTCTGCCCAAAAATAGAATATGCAGACAACCGTTCATTCAACGATGGCAACCCTATGTCCAGCATCACAAAGTCGAAATCGAGACCTAGTATTTGGACTAATTGGATACATATATTACTGCGTTTAGTTTTAGCAACGATGAGGAGCAAATAGAGATTTACGTCAAACATGAGGGTGAAGTTCCATTTATGTCTTCCCAAAAATAGAATATGCAGACAACCGTTCATTCAACGATGGCAACCGTATGTACAGCATCACAAAGTCGAAATTGAGATTAAAGTTTGGTTTAATCTACGCATGTTTTAAAATGACGTAGTATGTCTTCGATGTGACGAAAGAAGATATATATTTATATTATTGGTTCAAATACTAGATAGGTTCAACCAGGTCGTGTGGGGTTGATGATGACGATGAAGATACTTTCTTCCACTTCAACTTCCACAACAGACGGTAGATTACATACAACTTTTTAGTTTGGCGTTGAAGATATGATTGAGTTGACGGTTGTATGGACAATTTTCACTCGTGTGATGCCCATTATGGCATCACTGGATAAGTGATTCAATCACGTCGTGAAAATGTATGGATTATTATTTTTGCATACTTGAAATTTAGTAGATTGTACACCTATAAAGTTTAATAACATTAAAGGAATAAAATCAAGTCAATAAATGAATCGTATAACTCCTCAAAATTCTGTTTTGGTACGTTTTACTTACTTCTTCTGCCTGAACGTGCATGTATCGGCTCGTCACTTGACTGTGGTTCTAAATTATGACTCCTCGTGTGCCAATAGCCCTCGTCCCATTTTCACCAGGTATGGGAACCATCTTAACATCAATTTAAAACAAAATTGAAAAGAAAATAACATCCGGTTATTTAATTGTTAATTGATAATGTAGCTGCCTCAGTACCCCATAGTCTACCAAAAGGATTCTCAAGGTGGAGATGAGTTACCTCGGCTTATATACTACCATTAACGTTGTAATCTGGAATAGTGGTAGGAACGTGGCGGAAAATCAGCGCCACCTAGTTGTTGATGGCATATTGAGGTTGGGTGTGTGGTGAACCTCCACAATAGTTTTAAAATAGCGTCGCCATCTGCTGTATATTTTTGGCATTTTAAAACTCCAAAAATATATAATTAAATAACTAGATAAGATTTTCGTTTCAAATTTAATTCATTTCGATGTTATGTTGATTCCCATACCTGGGGGAAAAGGGCTAACATGACAAAGCAATACTGCTGCGGATTCCAAAACTAATGTATCAGCTGTATGAGACTGACAAAACATGAGAGTGACAATATTATTAAATAATATTGAATACTTTTCTGTTTTTCGCAGGCTGGTTCTGGGTGGATCCCAATCTGGGCATGGTAGACGACGCCATACACGTCTTCTGCAACATGTCTGCTGGTGGACAGACGTGCGTCTATCCAGACAAGAATGCGTCATCGGTATGTCATTATTCATGTCGTTCAATTGCACAGTGAAGCATAACAGAGAACTTCTGTATAAATGCACTTTTATTATCGTGAGTATAGTCCTCCCACCACTTCTTAGCATCTATGACGTGTATTTTAGACTGTCCAATCCAAACTATTACTCGTAAAACGAAAAGGGGTAAGAAAGATTTCGGTTTAATCCAGAGTTACTATATTTGGCGATTCATTTTTTTTTGCAGACGCATATTTCTTTAAGGTTTATAAACATTTTCTCAACTGAAGGGCAGTTCAAACTTGCATCGTATTCACTATTATTTGCATAGCTATACTTTAACTTGTAGAGTTCCCCGAGGTGATACTGAATATGGTAAATAGTACATACTACAGATGCAAATCTATTAACGATAAGGTCAAGGATAGAAAAGAAATGTGCAACTGATCACGGCCATCAGTAATTAAATATAATGTCACCACCCATATGCAGTTTTAGTGTGACACATTATTTCTAAACAAACTAACCCAACAATTCCCTGTATTCGCCTAACGCCATGGGATTGGCAACCCTGCCTCCTTTAGGTTCTATACCTGTATTCAAAGAGGAATATTCCCCAATCAAAAATATTTGGGATGCTAAGAAGTTACAGACGGACTATAGTTACTTCCGTGAAAATGATGGTATCGGTTATTGAGTGAGCTGAAAATTTCGCGATTTTTGGTATGAACAGAACCGATCGTTGAAAAATTGGTAATGCTGTTGAAAAAGTTACATATTTTAACAAAATTAAATTTATAGAGGAAAAAAGGATATGCGGATCAGCTAATAGTATGAATTGAACGATACATGCTTTTTGGCTTGTGCTCATATTTATCTACGTTGAAGACAAATATGAAATTATTTTGAATGTTTCAAAGAAGCTGGTTTAAATATTGTTAGAAAATGAGTTGCATGCTTATTAGTTGTATAATACAGGGCAAATTCGAACGGGGTGGAGACACCTGTTTGGGTCGCGTTAGGGGTTGGTATAAGGTAATGTGTGACGTAGCTGTGACGTCACTATAGGCGTGACCATTTTAATTTAAAAGAATTTGCTATCGAATAGTTTGTGTATGTTGCTTAATACAACTCTTGACGTAGCTGTGACACCACCGTAGGCATGGCAGTTCCAGTTTTTCATTGCTTTATAAAAAGAAAAAGTCATAAGAAAGAAAGTTGCCAATAAAATATTTCGTGTGCTTAAATTTTTTGTGATTACGATGGGCTCGCAAGAGTAAGTGCATTTACTGCACTGCTCAAAACAATTAGGGGAGCACTTTGCGTACTTTTGTTTCCTTCCTTTCAGTCTAAACTTTTTGTTTTTTATTCTAAAAATCTAACACTTAATAGATTCATTATGCATCGAGAAGGAAATGGTAAGAAACAGGGGAAAAAATCTTAAATTTTTAAACTAAAATTTAAGGGGGGAAAATTGGAATCATAGCTTTTGAATATATTATAACAATACTTTTTTCAAAACTTTAATTGTTAAAAAGTTAAAAATCAATTTTCAAGCATCTAAAAAATGCATGCACGAAGAATTTAGGGTCAATTTATTTGCTAAAATTGTTTCAGAGTGACCTTTATTTTACCATGTTTTTCATATTTTCATTTCATTAAAACACACATTATTTAATTCTTCAAAAGAGACTATTCTTCCATCTAACGATACATAAGAACGAGCTTAATTTATTCAGAAAAAAATTGCAAGCTGATGATTCCAAATGGAATCATTGTAGCTGAAAGGGTTTAAACACGGCCAATTTCAATAACAAGGCCAGAGAAGCTCTCCCAAATATGAGCGTAGACGGAAATTTTGACGTCACTGTTCCCAGTGCCGAAGATCGAGAAACTAGTTCGGACGCATTCGGAACCCTAAAATTGTGGTCAGCCGTGAACGAGTGGTTCCGAACAGGTTTCGAGACAGGTTGTCTTCATCTTCGAAACAACGTCACTCGGAACTATGACGTCAAAATTTCCGTCCCCGAGCTTGTTTGGGAAAGCTTCTTCGGCCTTAGTAGTTGAGTAGGCCGTGGTTTAAACCGTGTGCTCCCCTAATTGTTGTGAGCAGTGTATTTACAGTACGTAGCATTCTAAATGTGTTTCTACTTTCCTTTATCTTTTAATACATTTAACTTTCAGAGCCAGGCAGCACAGTGGAAGAAACCGGATGATGGACCCGGTGAACATTGGTTCAGCTCGCTCGAAGGCGGATTCAAGGTACTTATAACTACACAATAGTCATCACAACTTCCTGACAGAAGATGTACTTCTTTGCTTGGATATTAAATGCTTGAAGTAAAGTTTGGAAGACTAGATGGCATCCGCCATTAGTTTGAAACTACTCTTCAAAACATAACATCCGCATCAAAATACTGTAACCATTCATCTGAACTGGATTAAATGGGACTGGCGGTAACGGATTAACCAAAATCCGGTTAAACTGGTGCAATTAACTAGGGTTTTGATACACATTTGATTGCATTCTTATAGAGTTATGATAATTAATTGTAAATAAATACATCATTTAGTGATGCGCCATTTTAATCAAGTTAAGTTGAAAACGGCAAAAAATAAATCCATATTTTTTTTTTGGGGGGGGGGGAGGAGGGGGTTATAAGCTTCCATGTGATATATGCCCTTAAAACATCTACAACCAACTCTTTGGCCTTCCACAGTTCACGTACGACGGCGTGGGCCCAACTCAGCTGACCTTCCTTCGCCTGCTGTCTCAAGAGGCTTTCCAGAACTTCACGTACGCCTGCACGAATTCGGTGGCCTTCCTCGATCAGGGGGTCGACGGCCACGAGAGGGCGCTGAGGATCATGGGCGAAAATGGACAAGTATTCGGACCTCAAGACCCGAAGCCGCTGGTGCTTTTCGACGGATGCAAGGTACAGTAGAACTCCAATTATCCGAAGTTGGTTATGGTTGGTTGTGTAAGCTGGTTTATTGCTTCGCTCTAGGTGGTCTTATACCACTTATGATCCATTGGAATAATTTTCTCAATAGATGGCAGTGCTACTGCTCTTAAGGGGATCCATCTAATTTTAGAGACAGAGGCCAACTAGAGAATCCCCAGAATTGGCTTGCCACCACCAGAGGTATTGATTTGCTATGGGAACTTGGAGGACTTTGTGACCACGACGGAATTTGACGTGCACTAGTCACCATTAGGGTGCACGGGGTCTTCGGCCTGCAGGGCTCGAACTCGCAATCTTAGGGATGCCAGTCCAAGAATCTACCAACCAGACTATCTCGACCCACCTGTAATATGTTATTGTTTGTCTTTGTTGGATGACATGCTAATTTTTGGAAACCGACAAAAAGAATTAATAGGCATGACATCCAACAGTGACGAAGAGTAACAAATAGGCCGATTATAAAAGTTTATAGGTCGCATATAAACTTTTGAGAATCCAGCATTCCAACATAAGTTGAATAAAAAAGCAAAAATCTCAAACTGTTAAACGCACCTTACATTTTGGTTTTGGTTGTGTTGATGACGACCGAAACTAGAACTATGATCTCAACCCCCAACAATGCAGAAATGTAGTGTAAAATATACCATTTTTTTCTGACTCCCCAATTATCCGAATTCCTGTTTATCCGAACGTAGTTAGGTCCCAATCATTTTGGATAACTGGAATTCTACTATAAGTGAATGGTAATTTTGGTTATTTTGAAGATAATATAAATTTATGGGCAGTCAGAAAAAAAAGTAATTTGGCTTGTATGTAAAGATGGAATGTTAAAGATATTAATAAGTAATATTAAAGATAAGTGAAAAAAATTTTTAAAAAAAAAATCTATATTAACTCTACGTTCTCACATTTCAGAATCGAAAAGATTCCAGCAAAACTGTGTTCGAAATTCGAACAACCAAGATGGAACGTCTCCCATTGGTGGACTTCCAACCACGTGACTATGGTACTTCAGACCAAGCATTTGGATTCGAAGTCGGTGCTCTTTGCTTCAGCTGAAACTTCTGAACACTAAATACAAAAAAAATTCATTTACCGAAATACAAATTTAAAATTTTGTAAAAGTGATTTGTTACCGAAGGAAAAGTTTATGTGGCTTAAAATTTGCATGAGTTAAAAAAATTTATTTACTGCTTCTAAAACTTTTGTATCTGTTTATCGTTAGAAATATATTAATTGTTATATTTTGATTTTTTTTATGAATTTACTTTTGAATTAATGTGCTAAACTTTTTATAATCATTTGAGGGATAAAAACGTATAAACGGATGGATAAACTCAGTTTTTCAAGCAACACGTTCATTTTTAAAAATTTACAACATTTGTTTTTCTATGAAATTTTAAAGTTTTGAACTAGTTTTCAAAACCAATATTTAAATAAATTGTTAATCAGTCAAATATTTAAACTTTAAACCATTTGCATTAAAAATGTTTTTAATGCTTTGCAAAAAAACCGATTCCGCAGAATGACAAATTTCACTTAAATGTATTTGCTTTACTTTCTTTTTAGTTTAATTTAAATTAACTAGATTTTTTTTATTTATTAAACTAGTTTTTATTTTCTTTAATATACCTTGTTAGTTAAACTTTTACAATAGAAGTTTAAAATGTATCGAGAAAAAAATATTTAATTTTAAATAATGAATATTTAAAAAAAAAAGACAATGACTAAAATCTAAGGCGTTTTGTAATGTGACACGTAAAACCAAAGTAAAGCAATAATAATATAATATTTAACTTTAAAAAAAAGTACAAATCATAGACCATATATTTTTCTATGTTTATCGCATTATATTTAATATTTATGTTAAGTAATTATTGCTTATGTGTATACTGTAAAGTTAATTTTTTTATTTAAAATATCACTGCCAATGTACATTTTTTTATTCTACTTCTTCAAACATGATAATCCTATTCACTATATCTGTAAATAAACTACCTTCACATGATTTTTGTGTTCTTTTTTATATATTATCAATTAATAGTTAATTTCTGCATCTTTAAAGACTGTAAACCAAAGTTTGGTTTTAAGTTAAATCTTGTCTTCTAACATTCAAGCAATATATACGCATATTTTTCATATTTAAACATATTATTCATGCCAAATTATTCATACAAAACAGAAATTTCGTAAGTATTTTTTGTAAGGAATTAAAAAAAAACAAAGTTTAATATTTTCTAAGTAGCACATAAGGTTTAATAAATGTGGGCCTTAAAGGGGATGAACTCGCTGGATCGCGGGTCTCCAAACCAAAGTACCTCAGTTTTAATCCAATGGAGAAAAATAATATTTTCCAAGCCACATTTCTCTGGCTGTATTGAATATTTTTACAAACGTTTTTTTTTTGTTACGAATAATGTAGCTGATTTACAGGTCGAAACACTCCCACTTTTTGAAATTAATTCAAATATTTATTTTTAATTTTCAAAAAAATAATTTTACACAAAATATTCTAAGCAATTTCAAAAAGTGGGATTATAGAGACATGTAAGTCATCTGCATTTATCATTAAAAAACCGTTTGCAAAAATACTCAATGCAAACGGAGCAATGTGGCTTAGAAAACAATTAGTTTTCTATTGGATTAACACTAAGGCACTTTTGTTTGGAGACCCGCGATCGATAGGGCTCATTCGCCCTTAAGCCTTAAAAATACACACTTTTTATGCAACGAATGCAAAAAAAAATTTTTCGTCAATTTTAGCTTCCACACTACGTTTATAACGTAAAAAGTGGAAGGTATTATAATCGTTCAGTCCGTCCGGCCGTCCGTCTGTCACCCACTTTCACCGAACGAACCGCAAGTCTCACAAACAAGTGTAATACGTCATTTTGAAGCAAAAAATCAGATTAAGCTACATCCCAAATTTCATTAAAAAATTTAAATTAGAAGTTTATTTAAAATTTAAATAACTAAAAAATTAATCTACATTGAAATAACATGCAAATTCCATTTTTATTCAATATTTTCACTGTTGCCATTTCGTCAACTGTACAAGAAACTTTATTTAAAATAAAAATAAAACTCTTGAAAAAATATTTATTAGTGTTATGATTCAGTTTGGATTGTTGTACTATCACAATAGAGTTCTTTTGATGGTTCATTATATATGTATGAAGAAAGATTCATAGAGAATTCTATAACTTTGCATAAAAATATGCAAAGTTTCGCTTTTATTTTCTAGGCATCGATTTTACTAATTTATTTTAGAACTGCAAACAATGTGGCGACAAAAAGATATTTAAAAAAAAATACATCATTATTCGAAATTTAAGAAAATTAGCAAACGATAAAGACTAATTATTAAATCATCTGCAAAAGAAATATTAAAGAAAATAGTTAATTTTGGCGTTTAACAGTTTGAATTAGAACTAGCAAAAAGCCCTGTTTGGCGAATTTCTTTCTGAGGTGTTGTTATATAGTGTGTTTCCTGTGTTGAGCACAAATATTGCGTGGAAGCTGTTTAAGTGACAGATTCTGTAACAAACCAACTTGTTTTTTTTAAAATAATTATTTATTCCGGCATTGTTAAATGCAAAATGCCTTTAAAATGTACTGCTGCAAAAAACATTGTAATACCTCCGAAATCGTGCTTAATGCCACCATCATATTCTATTTAATTAGACGTTTGGTATCTTCAATCAAAAGGGTTCCGAACGTAATGCCGACATGCCCGAATCCCGACAGCTACGAAATATCAACAAATCAATAAATTAATGCTGTTTTGGTCTCCCTTCCTCAGAAAAGATATACACTCTTAAAACAAAAGAGCGGTTTTAACTCAGTCTGAGTCAATTTCCACTTCTTTCCGTGCCGAAAATGCACTTCTCCTATAGGAGTGAATTTCACTCTTTTTCGGAGTGGGTAAAAGAAAGAAAAGAAAACAATCTGCGTCCTACACTCTTAAAACGAGCGGTTTTAATTCAGTCTGAGTTAATTTTCACTCCTTTCCGGTGCCGAAAATGCACTTCTCCTATAGGAGTGAATTTCACTCTTTTGTTTTAAGAGTGTAGAGTTGCTTGAAAAAGTTCAGCATAGGGCTACAAAAATGATTAAGGGTCTATCTGGTATTGATTATGATAACAGATTAAGATCTTGAAACATGTATTCCCTGGGAAATAGGAGAGCTAGGGGTGATTTAATTCAGTTATTCAAGTTAATAAAACAGGGAGGGCTTAGGTTTTACCTTAAATAGCCGGACCAGAGGTCATGATCAGAAATTGAATAAAATAAATCGAGCTTTAGAAGGGAGGTAAGAAAACATTATTTTTACAATAGAGTTGTCAATGAGTGGAATGCTTTACCAGATTATGTTGTGCATTCGAAGAGAGTAGAAGATTTTAAGAAGAAACTTGACGGACATTGGAAACTGGTAATGTATAAGATTTATTTTGGACCAACCTTGCTGGGCCTCTGGCCTGTTGTTGGTCGACAATTTTTGTATTTGTATTTGTTATGCTTAAGGGCAATTTAATGACTAATATCGCATTAATATTTTTGCATTTGGGCAGATATATTCCTTTTATTGTTATGTAAATATAAAATACTTTTTGTTCGAAAAGGTATGTTATCTTTGAAATGCATTTTATAGGGAAATCGCATACATAAATAATCGTAGTTTTGTTAATAGTTTATATTTATTTTTTAGTGTTTTCGTTTTATAATTTGAACTTTTTTATTATGTGTTCTGGTCCCGATGGACATGTTTTTTTTAATAATAGGTAATGCAATAAGTTAATGGTGTTTTTCGCGCTGAGTTCAACTATTCAATCATATACAAAAGTTTTTAACAGCAAACAGTTTATATATTACTTAAAATAAACATCCTAAATTCGACATTTTTTTTGGCCACGCGGTTTCGTCCAGTAAGGATTTAGACCCTGTCGGAATTATCGCCTGCCGGGACCGGGTTGCGGCTTGTCGGATTTCGGAATTTTGTTCTAGACTTTCTGAAAAGTGTTCTATTTTTTAAAAAATGAAGTCTATAGTAACCGGAAAAATGCAGCCAATTTTAAGTTTTTCAAATATTTTTTTAATTTTGTAAATAAATATTAACTTAATATATTTAAATTTTATTAGTTATTTCAAATATTTATACACGAGAATACAAAGAAAAATAAGCAATATAAAAAGTAGCTTACATCACAATTTCACAAATGTAAAGATAAACCCTTTAAAAAATATTTATTTATACAAGTTACTGTAAATGGTAATTAATGTTTAAAAATTTACATTTGAAATAGGATGAAAAAACACGGTTAAAAAGAACCACTTATAATTAAACTCATAGCTTCCTTGCACAGAAGCCACGACCACGGGCGGAGCTATAAAACGCGCGGAGCAATCAGATTAAGACAAAATAAAACGTCTGAAGTTGCCTCTTCATCTGATTGCTCCGCGCGTTTTATAGCTCCGCCAATGGTCGTGGCTTCTGTGCAAGGAAACTATGAATAGTTGTGTATTTCCCTAACGTTTCCTACCTTAACATAAAAAAACAAGGAATTATTCGACACATGTACAGTTCCGGGTGAAATTATTAAAAATTGTGAATTAATGCATCATATATAGCTTATAAGTAACCAGTTGAAGTTTAATTTTAAAAAAATGAAGTAAATTGACCAATATCTGACTAGTTAAGGCCGTTTTTTGATGTATAGTCTAAAATTGCATTTCGATGGAGATAGTCTAAAATTTAAAAGAAGTAAAAATGTAACCCTCTGCGGGATAAGCAAATTGGCTTAAGTGAAAACTTATTTTCACTGCAATATGAGCAAGTTTTTAAGCGAAAAATTATTGTTTTAATTAAAATTTTATCTCTGTCGCAAATGATTATAAATGAATCATCCATACTTCAAATAATTTTAAAATTAGTAAAATGATTAAAAAAAATATTTTTAATAAACAAATTATGTCAGTTTCTGGAAAACCTGATTCTCGGTTGACGGCTTTATACCTCCTGCATCCCTCAAAGAGGATAAAAGAATTTTAAATCCTCTGAAAATAAAGCCAGAAATACAGATATTCGTTGCTTACAAGTTGGCCAACTTAATTGATGCAAAGTAATTTCGTCAAGAATGAAATGTTTTAGGTTAAAATATATATTACATATTTTCCGAATGTACAGACATTTCATATTTCATTTTTCCTTACAGCCAATCCTATTTTAACGCCATCAATGTGATTCCTATGACAAAGATTCTCCTTTTGTCCGATGCTTTATAAAGAAATTTACATCTTCACAAAAAGCGAATTTTTTACAAAAAAAGAAATACCAAAATATGGACACCCAATTAATGCATACAAGAATCTAAAAGAGTTCAGACAGCAATTGAAAAAAAAGTTCTGAATTTGATTTCGTCATTTCATGCCCATTCCTCTCATGAGTTCCATGGGCAGAGGAAACACAACAGTGGAGTTCTTTTCAGCTGCGATGGAGGTGAGCGTCTGCAAGTATCGCAGCTGCAGGGCACCCGGGGAATCGGCTATGACGTCGGCAGCTTCCTTTAAGGCTCTCGAGGCTTTTTGTTCTCCTTCAGCTGCAATCACCTGTTTGAAATAAACGCGTAGAGATAAGTATTTTTGCCGTTCAAATATTCAAGAAGGGAAACGTTAAATAGATCTATCTAGAAATTAAAAAAAAAAAATTCCTTGTGTAAAGATATGTTTCTGAGCTTAAAGTTTTCAACCATGTATTCTTTGAAAAGAATATGCAAAAATGCACTGTAGCTTCAAAATATATAACCCTAGCTTCAAAAAATATAATAATCCTATGAAATAATTTCAATACAAATTTTTACAAAATCAGCGATGTCAGGAAAATTATGCTTGTACAGGTAAATTTTTTATTAATTTAAGATTATTAGCAATAAGCTTAGCAAAATTTTCACGTTCTGTTTGGATGAACATGACTTTCTATCTTATTTTTAGGGAAAATATAAAACAAGCTTATTTATAAATTACGTTTTTTTTTCAAATTTGTGTTAGTTATCGTGTTAAGATTTTATTCCTTTGCCCGTGTTCGTGGTCAGCACTTTCACGAAGACCATTTGGTTGGTTGGTGGCGTCAATCAAACAATCAGTCGCCGTAAAAGTTCGCACCCCAGACACGGGCAGTTGAATAAAGATTTTTTTTATGATTCTGACCTTTGCCCTGGCTTCTCTGGACGCCTCGGCTTCAGCAGCCATGGCTCTCTGCATCTGTTGGGGAAGTCGGACATCTTTTCTGTAAAACAATACAAAATGCAACCATTAATCATGTGGCTAATTTTAAAGTCAATAAACAATTTAGCTTTCGTAGGCCCAGTGGCTTAGTGGTAGTGCTTCGCATTGCCACGCCACAGGTCCGGGGATCGAGTCCCGGATTGGGCAAGGTTGACTCTGCCTTTCATCTCTTAAGTAGTCGATAAAATGAGTACCAAGCATGCTTGGGAACTAAACACTGGGGGTCCCGCGAGGGGCTGACCACCTAACCGGGATACCCTAGAGCCCTTGGTCACGAAAGCTAAATTGGGCACGGCAGGCCTTGGTCCAGAAATGGGCTGTTGCGCCGAGGAGTTTAGTTTTTTTTTTCAATAAACAATTTAAGAGCTTGGTGGAAGAACGTGCTAAGTGACAAAAAGGTGAAAATGATAAAATGAGCTTTAAAGTTTTTGGTTTGCACTTATATCCGCTATCATCCGTTTAGTGTACTCCGTCCGTTGTCTTGCATGCGAAAGGAATTGAAGAGCTTAGTGGAAGAACGTGCTAAGTGACATTTTTGAAAAACTTGAGATTTTTATGTCAATAAACATATTACTAACTTCTTTAACGATAAAAAGTTTCCCCATTTTCTTAAACTTTAAGTTTAGTACATTTTTTGAGGTTTGCAAGTGTCGTTTTCAACAGATCCGAGTGCAAACGAAAAACTTTAAAGCTCCTTTTCTCGTTTTCACATTTTTGTCACTTAGCACGTTCTTCCACTAAGCTCTTCAATTTTGGACCTTTCGCATGCCAGGAAAGTGCCGTAAAGACCGACTTCCCCAGTCTTGAGTAGCAATATTTCTACCATAACGAAAATAAAGTCTCATTTGGTAAATAAATGTATTCGACGGAGCTTACCGAGTCATACCACAAATCACGAAACCACCAATAAAATCAAGGAACGAAAGCAGGATTGATTTACGTTACGTGAAACAATCTAATTTTATAATATTAAAAAAATAAAAATAATTAATATTAGATACGCCTAAATTAATTAATATTATAAATTAATATTATTTTATAATATTAGTTTTTTTATAAATAAAAAAAACCATCTCAATTATCAATCATTACTAAACGGTTAGAGTGTGACAATTTTTTTATATCACTTTTAAAAACGACATTTGAAGGGTCAATTTGAACTTCGATCACTTAAGTCTCATTGGTAAATAAATGTATCGGCGGAGCTACGAGTCATACCACAATCACGAACCAATAAAATCAAGAACGAAAGCGGATGATTACGTTACGTGAAACAACAATTTATAATATTAAAAAAAAAAATATTAATATTAAATACGCTAAATATTAATATTATAAATTAATATTATTTTATAATATTAGTTTTTTTATAAATAAAAAAAACCATCTCAATTATCAATCATTACTAAACGGTTAGAGTGTGAACAATGTTTTTTTTATATCACTTTTAAAAACGACATTTGAAGGGTCAATTTTGAACTTCGATCACTTAAAAAAAGCGTTTTGTTTTCTATCATCATGAACAAGCGTTTGAAAAATTCACGAAGAATTGCACTTACATTTCAACTCGTTCAACTTTAACTCCCCATGGTGTGGTAGCTTCATCAAGACTCGCCTAAAACAAAAAAAAAATAACATAAGTTTCAACAAAAGAAAATAATTTGCCCAAGTGGAAATAAACAATTTATTTGTCGAAAAACTGTCTTTCGTAGGCTTTAAATAAGGAGGTAAAAAGTGCACTAATAAACTATGGGTAGCTTCCATAAAACTTTATAGATTTTATAAAGTTTTAAATTATTGATTTATTAAGTGGGGTAGAGATTTACTGTACGGTCCCCCTTGGCGAACTTTCCAAAATCGCGCCGAAAGTCCGTCTTTTGGCGACTTTTTTTAAAAAACCACTATTCAAAGAAAAGATCGTATAGGAATATTTCTTATGAAAGCTCAACCAACGGTCCGATAGGGTTGCCGGAAAACGTCATCGGTGCGAAGTCATAGAATTCGAATCTTCAGTTGAAGTCAGACAGGTTGCCAGAAAAAAATATTTATCGCCAAATCTGAAAAAATCGCGCCAAGGTGGACCGTACAGTAAATCTGATGCTTAAGTGGTTATTGACAGTCTTGTAGCGCTTACATTCTCACCACTAGATTAAAAATGATATAATACCGGTATTAGCAAGCCGTAACTAATCATATACAATATCGTTTTAAAAAAATACATTAAAGAAATTAGCATTTTTTAAATATAAGTAGCTAGTAACTAAGCAAGTAATTACAAAATTCACCATTAAAAATACGTTATTGAATTTGAAAGCATTAACAGTTACACTGAAAATATAATTAGTTATGGTATAATCTTTAATCTTGCATCAGCTTCAACAACTATTATTTTTTAGTTTGAAAATAAAGGTCAGTTCGAAGTTGTTAAATATAATTGGATACAAAACAAGCTTTTTCCCATTATTTTTGAAGTGTTATTTTAAATTGCATATTTTTAAAGAAGAAAGTAATCAATTTTATGGGTTAAAAATGCTCGCATAACGTGAATGTCTCGTAAACAACCATTGTATTTACCATTCGATACGATAGCGTGCCGCGATCGATTAAACGAAAAAAGGAAACAATACGGTAAGTAATCGATATTCCTCGGGACATTTCTCATAATCGTAATCGCCTAGGCAACAGCCGACATAACATTTTTACCTGAATATTTGTAAATAATAACAAAGAAAAACTATTCAAAAATAAGTGTTTTTCTTCATATTTTGCAATTAACCAGCAGAAGGATTGTTTTGAATGTTGTATAATGATGGTAATCAATATTTTGAAATTTTGTAACATTTATAATATACAGAGTGAGTGGATCAATTTTTAAAAATGGGTAATATAGAAACCTTTAACTAACTGAAAAGTATAGAAGTACAAACCCGTCAAGGGGCTGCAAGTTTTTCTTGTAGTACAAAATTTTAAATTTTATAAATGGCAGTGCCCTTTGAAGAACTATAAAATACTTTACTATTGATATACAAATTAACAATATCTATTCAAAATATAATACTAATAACCGAGTTTAAAATTTAATTTTAAATCGCTTGCAGTTAATAAGAAATTCTTACATTCATGTCAAATTGTTTATCTCGCAGTTTCAATTTTAACTTCTAACTAAAACGTTTAACATTTGCCCTATTTCCTGTTGATCAAATTCGATAAAAAATATTGTTTACATCTTTATATTAGAAGTTTTACAGATATAGAATATAACTAAAAATACATTTGACAATTTATTTCAATTTTTTTATTAATAAAAGTGTTGAAAGTAAAACTTTGGCATTTGCAATAACGTTTTAGTTAGGGCATCAATAAACAAAATCTTATAATTAAAATTTTTTAGAACTTATGAATAAAGAATCATCAAATTCGATGTTTATCTATTTTTTAAATTAACTTTTGACAGGTTCGAACAATTTCTTTATATTTCAATAAAAACAACACTTCCAAAAAAACTTTTTAAAAAACCCACAAAAACATGATTTATAAAAGATGAAACGAAACTCGTATAATGTTAAATTATTAAGGCAACTTTATAGCTTAAATTTCCATTTAAAATATTTTAGGCAAAATAAATACATACCTTAGTCCTGTATGCATATTTTAAAAGAAAAAAATTGTATTAAATAAGTTTGTATATAATATGAAATAAAGAAGCAGCAACATGAATAGTACAACAATGTTTATTAATAAGGAAATTGAACAGTTTCTTTTACAAAATTGAATTTGTAGTTTTCATAATAGCTGTATAAAGAATTTCATAAAAACTGCTGCTTGCTTTGAAAAATTCCAGAAATACTAAATGTGCGTAGTAAATCTTAAAACATCAAAGAATCTAATTGCAAAATAAATAAAATAAAGCGCAAAAAAAAGAGAAACAAACTTGAAAAACAAAAATTTATTATTAAGTTTTAATTACAATACAAGTATTCATCACAAAATATTTTAAGGTTTCAATAGGGAATTTCAGCCCATTTTTTTTTATTTCCATCTAATTAGATTTTCTTTATAGAAAATGTTGGTAGGATTTGAATATCGCGTATATGTTTTGTTCAAAATTTATTTAATTTCATTAGTTTTAAATCATTAAAAATATCTGGAAACGTGATGCAAACAAAAACGTCTTCAACTGATCGTGACGTATTTAGTGCCAGTGATTGTTATTGCGCAAAATCAACTTCACCAAACTTCAACACTTTCAAAGAAAAGCGCAGACGATTTGTTTACGAATCGTGACACTAATTACGTCATACTCGGCAGAATATCACATGACTTCAGATTGATACCGAAACTATTTTTAAAATTTAAATTAAAAATTAAAAATGTCTCAGAAAAATAGGGTTTTTTTACAATTTAGAAATATATGCAGCTGATAAAAAAACAAGGAAAATAATAATGCTGTAATTTCCTATTAAAATGAAACAATAAGATCTTAAAGGAGTGATTCTATAAACTATACAAAAAAACTGAAAAAAGGTTATCATTTAAAAAATAAAACAATAGATACTACTGTAATATTTTTTCGGTGTCGAGAGTAAATATCCTCAAAAGTAATTGAACAAAACACACAAAATATGAATAAAAAATAATAGGAACATTTTACGTCATATAATACATATTTTATATAGAAACAGGAAATGCATATTAACAATAATTAATAAACTATGAAACAAAACCCATCGTTTAGTTCTAATGAAAACAGTCTATTTTCGTAATTAATACTCACGCAACAAGCTCTTTGGTATTTGCATACATTCTATAGTACGTTCTATTAATAATCTTTTAATGCCTAAAAATGTATTATTTTCTCACGCACAAACGAAATTAATTTCAGGTATTTACTATTTGGTTCCTAAAACAACTAAAAATAATATTGGGTGCGACACAAATTAAAGGCGAAAATTTCTTTTCACTTAATACTATTTACGTTAAATTGTTTAAATTGCATATTGAAAGCTATAATAATAATTTAATTCATGTATCCATAAGAAAACTTAAACTTTCAAAAAAAATTCTACTATTTTTTATGTACTTTATACTATTTGTTTATCATAAAAATTAGAAACTGAAGCGTGAATTGCAAATTAACACTATTCCAAACCAGTCAGCAAAAACTAGAAACGTCTAAATGATATTATAAGTTGCCATACGTCCACATTAATGCCGGGGTCCAACATACATAATCTAATTCGAACTGTACAGCAAAAAATAACTAATATAATAATTCATTATGACACATAGCCTATCAGGTTTTCACCCAATTTACAAGACTTGAGATGAGTACAATTAATTAAAAGTTTCCAAATAATCTTTAGTATTAATTCTCGTCGACTTCATTTTTGATGTGATTAAACACACTGCTCAAAACAATTAGGGGAGCACTTTGCGTACTTTGTGAAATAGATTCATTATTCATCCAGAATGAAATGGTAAAAAACAGGGGGGGGGGGGGGGAATCTCAATTTTTAAACTAAATTTTAAGGGGAAAAATTGGAATCATAACTTTTGAATAAAATATAACAATATTTTTTTCAAACTTTATTTGTTAAAAAGAAGTTAAAATCAATTTTAAAACATCTAAGAATGCAATCGTGAGGAATTTAGGGTCAATTTACTTCATAAAATTTTTTGGGAGTGAATTTTAATTTACCATGTTTTTCATATTTTCATTTAATTAAAACAAACATTATTTAATTCTTCAAAAGGCATGATTCTTCCATCTAACGATAAATAAGTGCGAGCTCAACTTTGTGTGAAAAAAATCGCAAGCTGACGATTCCAAATGGAATCATTGGGGTGAAAGGGTTTAATCCATGCGCTCCCCTAATTGTTTTGAGCAGTGTACTTTCAGAAAAAAATTGATAAAATGCAATCTTAGATTTTCTGAAACAGTAGTACTACTACCAAATGCAGAGCAAGCCAGATCGCATTCCATAAGTGTAATTAATGACCAACATAAATTAATATAAAAAGCAAGGCCGAAACCAACTTAATTATCATATATACAAAAATATTTCCGTAAAAAAACTCAATAATAAATGCCAGGGGTAAGAATTGAAAATAAATTGTAGTAAAATAAAAAATAATAATCTTTCAAAATGGAATAATTCTTGATAATAAATTATATGGAAATAAAAAATAATAACTCTGACAATCGAATAATTCTTAGTAAAAAAGGCAAATATGAATGCTAAATAACTTAGCTCAAGTGACAAAAGCCTTTAATATTCTCCATTTTCAAAACAGTGAGAAAAAAAATCCGAAGTGGGTATGTTTAAGATGTACTGGAATAAGTAAGTTTGCAGCAGAAATTGCCACTTAGATCAGCTTCCATATACAGGATTCTAACATCTTTAAATCAAAGAAGAACAATTCACACAACGAACAAAATCACACAGCCGCCGCAACGTCACCAACTACGACTAGTTTAGCAGCTATAAACAGCCCACCAATTATAGCAAGGGAGACAAATTTAATTTTTAGACAAGTTCTTCATTTGACTCCCACCACAGTTGAACTTTTTTTTTGATAAACGTAACTTAAAGTTTATAATGTTAACACATTATAGACGTGAAAGTTAATTAGCAAATCCGGTGTTTAAAACGAGATAATACAAATAAAACAAGCCACTGATAAAACATCCAATTCTGCAAGTGCATTCCATCATTTAAGTGAGCCGTGAGATTTTAAGCAAAAACAATCAAGTGCCTGCAAGAAGTGTGGCCTGAAGACAACACATTTAACAAGCAGACAAGTTTGAAACAAATTATCTTTCAAGATCAAGTTCTTCATTTGACTCCCATCCCGCCGAAAAGTTCCATGGGCAGCGGGAACACAACGGTGGAGTTCTTTTCAGCTGCAATGGAGTTCAGCGTCTGCATGTATCGCAGCTGCAGGGCACCTGGGGAATCCGCCATGATGTCAGCTGCTTCTTTCAAGGCTCTGGAGGCTTTGTGTTCGCCTTCAGCTGCTATGACCTGAGTAAAAAAGCAAACGTTGGGAAATGGAGGTTAAGAAATGAAAGCTAAGAATATTACCCAATATAAAATATAAGATATGGTTCCTAGTAACTGCAATGGCTGCTTGGTGCAATTTTGAACCATCACATTTTCGGCTAAACTATGTGTCAAGTTTTTGTTTCCAAAACCGGAAAATCGGTTCAACTTAATTCCGATAATAGAGTAAAACATTTCTCCCCACACCCGTTGCAGATACTATGCAACAATTATTATGGTGAAAACAAGCACACATTTTTTGACAGAAGTATGTCCAAACTTATCAGAAATTGAGAAAAAAAAAGCTGAGGGATGCCCACAATTTGGTTGCAAGTGATCCACCCCCATACCACACCCGATTGATATTCATACATATATTTCGCTCTTGTTCTAAATAATTTATTAAATTTCAGAATTATAATAAATTTTAATTTTCATAAAGAGAAGGCTGGATCGTTACTTCGTATTAAAACTCTTGCCCCAAAATGAGTTGCGACTAATAGTTTGGCTTACTATTTTTTTATATTTTGTTTTCTTCTGTTGAAAGTGGAAAGCAGCTAAAGTAACCCCAAAAAGTGCTAGGGTGGATTTTAGTGGCATTTGAAATAAGGGGATGCCTATCCATTTCCTTGAAACGTGGGGAGACGCGTCACTCTACGTCTACACACACAATTAGCAATGTTAATAAGCCCTCCAAATAAATATCATTATTTTCCTTAGAATAATGGAATATGTGACCAGGTTCAAGAAAGCATAAACAACAACACACCTTTGCCCGCGCTTCTCTGGTGGCTTCGGCTTCTGCGGCCATCGCCCGCTGCATCTGTTTGGGCAAACGGACGTCCTTGCTGAAATGCAGAGGATATCACGTGAAATACAAGCATATTCGTACAGAAAATAAAAATAAATAAGAAATACAAGCAAGACGAAAACTAAGCATTAAAGTAGAAGAATTATGTCAGTTCAATTGGTTGAATGAGAGTTGGGGATAAATCTTAAAAGCATTTAATGCACATACTTTTTTACTCAAGACTCAATACGAAGGCAAGGGTTCTTTGAACTAAACTCTGATAAATAATTCCGGTGTTATTTTGGATACTTATTTTTGAGAAAAAAATAGTGAAAACATTCCCTCACCACTCAATTGTTAATAATTGAAACTCAAATGAACGATTAAAAGATCTTAAAAAAGCATACAGCCCTTATGAGACTAAAACGAAGTACAGTCTTCAATGCATTAAAAAACGATGAATGAAAAACAGAAAATGTTAACCATAAGCCTAAAAATCTCGATTAAGCTTATTAAAGTAGGTTTTAAAAAATTCAAAAAATTATAACTAATTTTTGCCGCGATTTCCGTTAAGTTTTGCTATACCTATTTTATCGCGCTATACTACCTAAACATTTTAAGGTAGTTTTAATAAATTGAACTCATTTAAAGAGCGCTTGGGAAAAAATAGGGTTTTTTAATCAATTTTTAATAAATTTAAATTTTAAAAAAATCTGGACGTGAAAGAAAAGAACAATTTAGAATTTCTAAATCGGCGTCCAAAAATACATACGAAAAAGCGATTACACTTCAGTACACATATAAAAAGATAACATTTGCAAGCTAGTGACATTTTATGTCTTTTTGAAATAACGTCTTTCGTATGAATAGATTCTACGTATAATTTCACGTTCTCGTTATCAAATTAAAAAAAAAAAAGGTTCCATGGAATAGGCATGATCACCTCACATTAAATGACGCCATTTTATGGAAGAAAGTGACAATAAAATGACACTGATATATTTTTTTATAAATGTCCTATATACTTTAATGTTAACATAACACCCAAGTTTTTACTAAGGGCAAAAGAGAGAAAAAAAAGTAGTAAAGAACACAAGTTTTTACTTAGAACGGAAGAGAGAAAACAAAAGAAAAGCACAGATTTAAATAAATCAGCATACTTACATCTCAACTCTTTCGACGTTTATGCCCCACGGTCGAGTGGCTTCAAGGTTAGACTTAAAGTATAAAAAGGTTCCAATTAGGCAATGCGACACACTACGGCCTACACACAGACATAGTGCCATGCACAATCAGAATTTTGCATGCAAATATTTATCCTTTTGGTTGTTTAGCGGTTCAACACTGCGTAGAATCTGTAAACACTGGTGAAAATGAAGGCACTGGGTAAATTACCGTACAACTTGAAGACAAGCTGTGAGAAAAAAAAAAGCTGTGTATAATCTGCAGACACTGAAATGTAAATTGGTGGCGGTCAGGACAAATACCCAATATTAACCCTCGCAACCGAGTAATTACTTTGTTGCAGACGGTTAGGTATTGGGCTCGCATTCAAGTAATCGGGTTGCCCTGTACCTTTTCATTGGTGACATCGGACGTGGCGCCTTCTAAAGAGGCTGGACGCACATCTTACAACTTTCTTCACGCAACCAAAGCAAAATCCTTACATTCAAAGCAAGCAGGCAGCAGCATCAATACCCCACATTAATCATTTGAAGAGTACAGGGGAAAAACCGCTTAATTTCGTAGAAAACTTTCCTCATCAGGCATCTTCTGCGGTGATATCGAGTAATCGCCTAAACTGGTGTAAGGAAACCAGTTTCTCACTTTCTTGTTCATCTTCTCTCACTGCAACAATGAAATTCAGTTCCGCGTTTTATTCAAAAGACTGTGTTCATCATCATGTTAAGCTTTAAAAATAAAGTACAATTGACTGAAAATTACGAATTTTTCTAAAATAATTAAGAGAAATTTTAAGATTCGCAAATTAATTGAAAAGTCCTAAACCACGACTTTTGTACCTACTGAGTTTCACGCGATGCACGATTCCGACGCTGGGACCAAGCGAAGAAGAAAGAAGAAAAACCGGTTTCCTGCCGCCAATGTCCGCCAAGCAGACCCAATTACGGGACCACTCCTAATAAATCAAGCGGTTCTTCCCCTGTACTCTTCATTTATCTTCCGACTCACTGGAAGGAGTGTACTGTGGCGGTCAGCACAAATACCCTATACTAGCCCTCGCAACAGAGCAATTACTTTGTCGCAGACGGTTCGGTATTGGGCTGGCACGCAAGAGGTTCCGGGATCAAAACCGAATAGCTCCGTATCTTTCCAAGATTACATAATTACTACAAGAGAGGGTATTAACCGAACTCCATTTAATCGGATCACGGATGCACATCCAAACCTCAATAACCGGTTATTTGCTTAACCGTCTTGCCCTCTGTCCCATTTAACCCGTTTAAGAATGTGTCTACTGTAGTTTTGTTTTGAAAAGGCATTATTACATCGGATAGTGAGCTTAGCTTAAAATATATACAAATACCAAATTAACAACCACTTAAATATTTTATTGCTAATATGTTCTACCGTAGCAATACTGGTAATTTCTAGTAGTAATTATGATAATTTTCAACACATAAATTTATGGTAGCAAAATTTAGCTCTTTAGCGCTATAAGTCACTATTTAATATTGAAAATAGTACTAGACAAATAAGAGTATTTCAATGCCAAGGTTATTAAAATTATTGTAGGACGATATGAAACATTATAATTATTTTGGCTAACTGAGGTTATTAAATTTTATGTTAATTTGTGCAAATAAGGTTAGTATTTTTTGCTCTTAATAGTTTAAGTGCAAGCCTAAATGTATGGTAAGCGCTTTTA
Organism: Oedothorax gibbosus; assembly: GCA_019343175.1. Taxonomy (NCBI): domain Eukaryota; kingdom Metazoa; phylum Arthropoda; class Arachnida; order Araneae; family Linyphiidae; genus Oedothorax; species Oedothorax gibbosus. The sequence goes on along the minus strand of CM033271.1, from coordinate 6,872,360 downwards.
CGACAGTCGTTTAGCACATCACCATTTAGGACATCTCATCTGTACCCAACATCAAGTTTGGTGCGGGGATTATGAAATTCAGATTCGAAGGAAATGTCACCACAGAGCTGGGCTTGGCTACAAGCAAGGAAATAATATTTGTGCTTAAAAATAATGAAGTGTGTGTAAGCAAAGTATGGAAAAAGCCTTTTCGAAAGTCGCTTGATGCAATACAGAGGATCAATGGCCGGGCCCGATTCTACTGTCTTTTTCCTGCTTCTTAGAGGACCAGCTGGACATCCTGTCTATACCCAACATTAAGTTTTGTTCATGGTTTAGTTTTAAATGTTATCCTAGAGCTACACGTGGACTGTTGGCACTATATATTGTTATTTGAAAGCACCGTCAAGTGACGATACTCGATATCACCATTCAACAGAGTCGTTAAATACCGGCTCTACCAACTTAGACGGAGTTGGGACAACGAAGTGGCAACCCGCGTACACCAGAATCATTACCCTGGCAAACGCACGGCAGATAGCTATTCGATATTTGAGTGAGTCTGGTACTAAAAAACGTTATCGATCGTTATTGACCTAGAGCAGCATTTCTCAACTGGTGGGTCGCGACCCACTAGTCTAGCTCTAGCGCGTAGCGACATTTTCGCAGGTGTCACTATTACCGGATTTATAGACATGGCCAAGCGCACCTATGGAAAACTCTTGAAATGGATTAGGAACGTATTAGGTGATGAAGATAGGATTGACAATGAACAGCAAATAGATACGATCAACAAGTCACTACCATATGCAGTCAAATAATTATGAGTGTGTATACAAATTAACGTTATGATCATTATGCATCAGTTTTATGGGTGAGCTGTATATAATAAAATACATGTAAATTAAATGCAGATGTTAAATGAAGAGGCGCCTCATTATTTTATTAAGGAAATGACCAACGCCGTCAAAAGTTAGCAAATGCTAATAACAACGTTAAGCGTAGATGATGGAGCTATCTAGCATTATACTTTACGATCTATATGCAGTTCGAAACTAATGATCGTTACATTGGCATAGAAGACACTAAATTGGCATAAAATGACTGAGCGTTAGATCCAAGAATAGCTGCTTATACATACGATCGTTATCCATAGGGTATTGAGTCTGCATAACTTAATGCATGAATGTTATCAATTGTCATGAAGAGATGAACATCGTTATTGACATGTAGTGCAATAAATTTGCATTGTTATTGGTGATAGGAAGCACTTGCACAAGTCGATATTTGAGGAGTCTATAACACTAATAATAGAGACCCTTACCTGCATGGTGTGCGAAATATGCTCCCTCTCGGACAGTATCTCCGACAGGCTCTTGGTTCCCAGGACTGTCCTCAGGGTAGTGGCGGCCAGCAACTGCGTGGACGTGGCGTAGTCGGCCACGTTGGACACCGCGATGGTGGCATTGCTGATGCGGTAGTAGACGACAGCGTCCACGGCCACCGTCACCGAGTCCTTGCTCAGAACCTGAGGAAGAAAGTGAGGGGATGAATGCGTAAAGTTAGTCTGCATTTTTAAGGTGAGTCAAATGTAGACGAAGTACACAAGAAAGAAAGTCAGTGGTTGAGTGCGTAAAAGTTGGTATTTTGAAGGCGAGTCAAAGGTAGACGAAGCCTACATTTCCATCAACGAAAAATGTCTTTTTTGGCTAAGTCAAAAAATATTTTTTTCGTTAATGGAAATTAATTTTAAAAAAGCGTCAAATGCAAGCGAAGCACAAATTTCTATCAACGAGAAATATCATTTTTTTTGGCTGATGCGAAACAGAAGACTTTTTGCATTTTAAAGGTAGTCAAATGTAGAGCTATCGATATAAAATTGATATCGATAGAGGCTGATGTGAAAACCTTGTTTTATATTTTTTTTCAAACCAGTTCGTTAAAATATAACGGAAATAATTTTAATTTTTGAAAAAAGTAAACATCTTAAGTTTGAGATATTGTTAAAAATTAAAAGATCTAAGCATTTTTTTTTATTTCGAGAACTCTTATTTACTTCAAATGATCAAGGATTAAGTTGGTTTGGGCTTGTTTAATTAACTTCGCACTAGGTCTTGAAATGCTGTTTTGAATTATATGAATCGTGCAAGTATAGTAAATAAAAAACTTCAACAAATTCAACGACACCGGCACCACGAGCAGATTTAAAGTACACCGGAAAGGAACGCGGGTTAAATCTGCACTTGATATAATGTCATAAAAACGAATGTCTCGATATAATGATATAATGTCCGGAACTAATTGAAATGTTTTTCATTAGGAGGTACCGTCATTCCCATAAAGCTAAAGCCTTAGTTTTGGAATACTTCCGCAGAAGTATTGCTTTGCCTTGTTAGCCCTTTTTCACCAGGTATGGGGGAATCAATATAAAATCGAAATGAAACAAATTTGAAACGAAAATGTTATCTAGTTAATTATATATTTTTGAAGTTTTAAAATGATAAAAATTATACAGCAGATGGTGACGCAATTTTAAAACTTTATCCATTAATAATTAAATGACCGGATGTTATTTTCTTTTTAATTTTGTTTTAAATTGATGTAATGATGATTCCCATACCTAGTGAAAATGGGATTACATGGCAAAACAATTCATTTGCAAAAGTTGTGATTTCAAAACTAATGCATTAGCTCTATGGGACCGACAGTCCCTCTTAAACCATTTCAATAGATTATTAGGCATCAGGTATGTTCCCTTTTACCTCTTGTGGGGGCACGTTGAAAGACACTGTCCTCAAGTCCACCTTGCAGTAGTTGTCAGTACACGGAAGGATGAAGAAGAGACCTGTTGTGAAAAGAAGCAAAGAATTATAGTCCGCCTGTCACTTCTCAGAATCCCAAATATTTTGATTGGGGAACAGTCCACTTTGTAAAAAGGAGTCAAAACCTAAAGGAGTCAGGGTTGCCAATCCCATGGCGTTTGGCCAGCCTAGGGGATTGTTGGGTTAGTTTGGTTGGAAATAATGTGTCACACTAAAACTACACATAGGTTATTAGTGAAAGGGGATAATAGTTAATTGCTGATGGTTGTCATCAATTGCACGTGCATTTCTTTTCGATTTTTATTTGAATGTCAATATATTTGCATCTGTAGTATGTTATATTTACCCTATTCAGTATCACTTCGTGGAAAGCTACAAGTTAAAATCTAGCTATGCAATAATAGTAAACCCACGCAAGTTCGAACTGCCCTTCAATTGTTTCTGCAAAAGAAATAATCGTCAAATATAGTAATTCTGGATGAAACCAAAATCTTCCTTACCCCTTTTCGTTTTACGAGTGATAGTTTGGACTCGTCTAAAACATACGTCATAGATGCTAAGAAGTGATGGGAGGACTATACTTCTCAGTTGGTTTATTATTGTATATTATTATATATTATTTTTTTCCAAATTTATTAGACCAACATATTTTTTTTAATTTTCTAACGGCTTATAGAAGAGCATTTGTGGTCAGAATATGGTTCTAACTAAATTCCTCAATATCCTGCACTGTTAAAAATTTTGTGCTTGGTTTCACCATGATATTGGTTCCTAGTAGCTGCAACGGCTGAATGGTGATTCCACCATATTTTGGTATTCGGTTGAACCATTTCTCAGGTTTTTGTTTACAAATCCAGAAAAATGGTTCAACCAAACTCCGAAAAAAAGGTGAAACATTTCACCACTCAGCCGTTGCAGCTAAGACCAATCAGGGTGAAACCAACTAATTCATGGTGAAACCTAGCACAAAATTTGTAACAGTGTAGCGTACTTTTAAAAAAATGCAGAGAAGTTACGAAGTTTTAAAAGTGTGTCTGTATGCTTATAAGAACCTAGTAGTATTGGGTTACAAGACCTAATTATCACCTGCCATATGTTTTAAAACTATTTCGTTAAATTGGCTGCTTGTTTCCCGTGATGTAAAAATCATTCGTGCTTTCATTGTTGGATTTTATTGGTAGTTTCGGTTATTGGTGGTTTTCCACGGTAAGCTCTACCCACTACATTGATTAACCAATCGCGTACTTATTTTCATTCCTTCGGAGCTGTTGCCACTTAAGAATTGAAACATGCCCATTACAAAACGATATCAGTTATATATCTATACATTTTTTTTCCCAATAGGGCTGCTTTTTTGGCAGCCAAGCCTTTTGTAAACTCGGCATATTCCCCTGAACAGAGAGCCATTTTCTTGGGGTACTACCTAGGTGGCTCTCGCTACCAATTTTGACGTTCAGATTACAATGAATCTGAGCACACTGGGGATGTTAAAGTGCGCCGAGATTTTTAATTTTGCAGAGAGAACCCTAGCCAAATATGTACTCAAAGGATCTTTTACATACCACATAATCATATGACATGCGTGCCCACGATCGGCAATTGGCAATTGGCGAATACAATCCTAATAACTAACCAAGGTCAAGTGACGTGTCCGTAAGTAAAGTAAAGGAGAAAAATCTATGAAAAAGGTTTCTTACCTGGGCCTCTTGCTCCACCTTTGGAGAGCCGTCCCAACCTGAAGATAACAGCACGCTCGTATTCTTGCACCACCTAAAAAACGAGTTTAGTTTTAGTTTTAAATTATCGTCACACTAGAGCTACACGAGGGCTTTTGGCGACAGTCTTCGTAATTTCGATGATTGAAGATAGATTCTTGGTTCTGTCCATATCCTAGCCATGCTATAGACGTATTCGTGCTGGTGGAAAAAAGTCCTCTAAAAAACACACCGGGGGGGCGCGAGTACACTGCGATATACGTGCTCGTTAAATCTGTGGAGTTGAAAGTCCCAACAGCGTTAGCGTACGATGTCGCTCGAAGTTCTGTTGGGTGCCCGCTCACCTCGTCCCTTGACAAGGGTTTTACTTTGCGAAGCGTGATTGGCTGTGTTGAAGCTCCTAAAGGAGGCTAGAAATAGGCATCTGGAAACGATTACATTACTTACTAGCGTCCGGACTTTGGAGCATTCTTTAATGTGGACTAATTCTACGGACTTTTTGGTTGCACAGACCTTTAATTGGTCTAGTACTCGGGGATGAATGAGAGCTAAGATACGGAGGTAACTTTTTTTGCGCAATTGTCCAAAAAAATACATATGGTTGTTTTTGACACTTACTTTGAAGCAAAAGAAAAGGGACAGCGGGAATGTGCACACCACCAGCACGAAAGATACTCCGATCAGAAAGATATCACAGATCCCAGAAGGCTCCCCAAGCCCTAAGAAAAATAGAACACATAATTAGAATTGAAGATCTTTATAAAGGTGAATTTTGAATGCTAATTAAACCAAGTCTAGTTAGTTACGGCCATCCTAAAGTTTAAAACGGATGTTTATTCGTTAGTCAGTCCCATAGAGCTATTGAAAAAGTTTTGAAATCGCAACATGTGAACAAGTATTGCTTGGCGATGTTCACCAGGTATGAGAATCCCGTAACAACAAAATAAAACAAAATTGAAAGGGAAATAGCATCCGGCTACTTCATAATTATTTTATAGTTTAAAAACGAAAGTGTCGCCCTCTTTCGCATATTTTGGGGTGACTAAAAAGTAAAAATTAATAATTAAATAACCGGCTGCTATTTTTTTTTCAATTTTGCTGTTATGACGATTCTCACACTTGGTAAAAAAAAATGCTTATATGCAAAGCAAAATTTTCGCAGAAATTGGGATATCAAAATTAATGCATTAACTATGGGACTGACTTTCCGTCTAAAATGGGGTTAGGGCAAATTAAACATCGATTCAACGTTTTATAAAAATGTATTTTTGTATGAATTTCAATATACAATGCAAAATGTACTCCGTAGAACTACCGGTTTAAACCTTTTAGGTAATACGGTTTTAGCCCGTAAATTCCACACTTTAAAAAAACCTATACAATAACGGAGCAGATATTTAAAAAAAAACACTCATGCCCATCATTTCCTATAGCTAATAGATGAGATAAAACTGTAAAAATACGGGAATCGCCCTATATTTCTAACAGTCTAAGGGATAAGGCCGTTTATTTAGTGGGTCAGACCGTTGTCCATCAAATAAGGCCCATAAAAATTTAAGAGCAAATGCTCGTAAATTGACAGGTTTTTTTTACAGTGTAGGTACGGATTTGAATTGTCAACTGTGCATTTTCCGTGAAAATAATGCCACCAGCATACTTTAATAATATTACTATTACTCAGTAAAAAAAATATGAGAAAGAGTATTTGAAGCAAGTATTTTAAAATTCAAATGTTATTTATACACACATCAATTTTTAAATTTTTAAATTGTTGTTCAGTTTCAAAGATTGCATTACACGCCCCTAAAAAGTTATTTTACAAAGACTTTTTGAAACACTCAATAATATTAAACGTTTTACATGAAGAGTCCAATAACTATTTAATTCACCAAAATGAATATTAACGCCAAGCACGATACATAAGTATAATTTATAACAAATATAATTTAAAAAATGTAATAATTAAATAAGAGAAACCTATAAAAACGTATAATTATTATGTAAAAAATTAATTAAATATAATAATATTTAATATAAATTTATGGTATACTTTTTTTAAATTTCATGGAAAAACTATCGCCAACGGATTTGGCGAGTATTGGCAGATCGATTTGTTCAATACACAAGTACTACAAAAAAGGAGAAATATACATGTTCTGTTAACCAGAGTTGCCAGTGTGCATTTTGTAAAGGTTACACAATTATTTGTAAACAAACATTTATTGTTAAAAATGCCACGCCGAATACATAATAAAAATTCATTTCTCCCGGCTTGTCTTCGCAATTTCCAAAGCAGCATTGAAAAATCGACTTTTCAATTTTTCAAAAGGAATCAATGTAGGCCGCAACGTCGAAAAATATGTTAGACAAAAACATCTCGGTAATTTTATTGAAAAAGGTTGACGACCACTGTCTCCAAAGCATAATAAACAAAGAAAATCGACCATTTTAGCGACAGTCGCAAATGCCAAATGTTTGTACAAGTAAACCGCTTTTACAAATAGTAGAATAACTTAATATCGACTTGTTTAAATCTATACAAAACAGTCGTCTTCTTAGTTTTGTCAAGTTGGTGAACGTTTCCCTTCAACACCCGATTCAATTTAGAGCCAATGCAGTTCTATTTGGCAATGTATTCTACATATTTGTACTGAAATCGGATGTCTACGTCGGTTCGGTTAGGGTATTATAGGGTCTAAGGCACCTCTGCTTATAGCCATAGGTTTACTTCTTAAGTTCTTCATTAGCTCACCATATAATAGACCCCAAGGGTCAGAAATTAAATGATTAAGGGTCTATCTGGTATTGATTATGATAACAGATTAAGATCTTTAAACGTGTATTACCTGGAAAAAAGGAGAGCTACGGGTGATTTAATACAGTTATTCAAGTTAATAAAACAGGGAGACATGGAGGGCTTAGGTTTTACCTTAAATAGCCGGACCAGAGGTCATGATCAGAAATTGAATAAATCGAGCTTTAGAAGGGAGGTAAGAAAACATTATTTTTACAATAGAGTTATCAATGAGTGGAATGCTTTACCAGATTATGTTGTGCATTCGAAGAGAGTAGGAGATTTTAAGAAGAAACTTGACGGTCATTGGAAACTGGTAATGTAGTAGATTTATTTTGGACCAACCTTGCTGGGCCTCTGGCCTGCTGTTGGTCGACAATTTTAGTATTTGTATTTGAAAAGCAGATAGTAAGAGTCGAGCGCTCAGTTACAGGCTAAAATAGCTCTCAAACGCCCGAGTTTAGGTGTACCACTTAAAATAAGTTTTTAATCGATAAATAATGTGAATTTCATTCTAAAGTTTTACAGGTATGTTTTTGGGATGTTATTTTAACTATTTATGAAAGTAAAAAAATTCGAATTTTACATGTATAAATTTGGAAAGTCATCATAGATTATTTACATTGATTTTGAACATATTTTCCGCACGAATAAGTGAAGCTGATTTTTTAAAACCTGTTAACCTGAAAGCTTTATTTTTTGAAGCCGTCTATCCGGCAAAACTTCGAAACGAAAGAATGCTAAAAGAGCCATTTCAAAAATTTTTGCGTTTAAAATAATTATCTACCAACCATAAATTACTTTGATAATAAAAATATTTAAAAATAAATAAACTTTCCCTAGATGGTAATAGTATGTTATCTGCTATTTTGGAGGGATTGGCAGATAAGATTAAATTATTGTCCACTTTTTGCAACGAAATTTAGAAACTAAAAAAGTTGTAGATTGTTTTTATTGGTTTTAAACATACCTTCCTCCCGATTAGCAGTAGTTGTTGTTGTAGCTTTTGTGTTGTTGTGCATTCCACCTGTTGACCTGAACGGTTTGCTTTGAAGCGGTCTATCCGGCAGAAAATCAACTCGGGCAAACTGTCTGAGCTGAGCCAAACTTTCACATTCGGGATTCAACGCCGCGAAAATATGATTGAAAGGCGTCGTTATTGCGAAGTTGTGATTTTCGATACACATTTTATATTGATGAATCACTTCGATTGTAAAGATAGTGTTGTAAAAAGTTTAATTTCAGATTCTTGATTGGTGTTGTGCAATAAAAACTTGTATTTTATTAGTTAGAGGGTATCATCATTGACAAGCGGAAGTTACGTTGGTTGGTAGACATATATATTCAGGTTTGTGTGCTTGGTCAGCGACCCGCTTATAAACCTTCGTCAAGTAAGACAGACACAACAGACAACACACACACATAAGTGGATCCATCTAATTTTTAGAGACAGAGGCCAACTAGAGGATCCCCAGAATTGGCTTGTCACCCCCAGAGGTATTGATTTGGTATGGGAACTTAGAGGACTTTCGGACCCAACAGATTTAACGAGCACGTACTCCGCATATACTCGGTAGGTCTTCAGTGGTACCGGGACTCGATCGCAGGACCTTCCGATCCCGAGACCGAGACGCTGACCACTAGGCTCACTACGGCCCCAGTTACGTAAAATACGCATGTTAAAATTGGCCAGTGCCAATTCACCAAAGAAAATGCTGCAATAATTGATTAAAATTACGTTTATTTCGTTTGCATCTTATTAGAGTTAATATGATCTATGGGGGTGTCCAGACTACGACACTACAAACGACAACTTGGCGACCGCCTAACGATGCAATAGCGGCCGTTTTTTTTCACCAAGTCGTAAGTTTATTTCAAACGCATGCGTCTGGATGTCTTTGGTCTGGAGATTTACCCCGATGCCGCTTAACATGGCTTTTTATAGGAAAAGTTGCAACTATCTTGGATTCTTCACTTGCAACTTTTTTTAGGGTTACTTGGCGAAAGTGGAATTTTTAATTGCTTTTGTGGCATCTGATTTGGTTATTTGAAAGGTTGCAAATGATTAATTCGGTTTTTCTCTCTCAAGTTACCATAGCGCAAGACACACCGAATCAGAGTATTCTCGTAGACATTTGAGGCATGCGTTAATAAACTAAAAACCCGTGCGTCACAGTTGAGGTGCAGTCACCGTGCGTCAATCTTTTCATCGCGCATGCATGTACAAATTGCGGTGTTTTTGTTGTCGGTGTTTGCAGTGATGACTTAGTCTGGACACCCTCTATAGACTATTCAAACCAAAGACTCGGGGTATGGGAAACCTAGTGGTCAGCGTCTCGGTCTCGAGATCGGAAGGTCCCGCGATCGAGTCCCGGTACCACTGAAGACCCACCGAGCATATGCGGAGTACGTGCTCGTTAAATCTGCTGGGTCCAAAAGTCCTGTGGTCGGTCATTGCGCAGTTTACCACGGGTACAGGTCCCTGGAGACTATTTTCCTCCCCTTCAGGGACATGTCTAAATTGTGGAGGTGGCGATAGGGCAGCATCTGTCTTGTATGTGTGTGTATGTCGTGTCCGTCCTTCTTGACGATGGTTTATAAGCGGGTCTTTGTGACCAAGCACACAATCCTGAAAATATATGTCTACCAACCAACCAAAGACTCATCATGCGTGTATGTTAAAATTGACCAGTGACACATCATCAATGGCAATCCGGTTGTTTCATGTAACGAAATTGCTTTTTGCTCTTCTTGCGATCGGTACTACGATTGGCCCTCTGTTTTCATGGATTGACCAATAAAACCTCTAGAGATAATTTATTTTTATGAACATTTCTTTTGCCACTTCACACCCAAACATGCCCATTTTGCAATAATAGTCAATGATAAGGTATGTTTGTTCAAAATTTCCAATACCCGTATCGATTACGAACCTTAAATTACAAAGACAACAACTCAGCTGGCACCCAACAACCTAAATAGAATAGACTGAGAATCATAATGAATGTGGAAGGTCAACTATCCATAGTATACAATTAACTGCTTAATATTAGTAAACGCGACCAAAACAATAGTAAAAAAAACTAATGTAATGAGTTGAAATATCGAAACAAGCAGGGTTTTTTAAAAAAGTTTGCAGTGTTTTTTACTCAATGGATGATTCGGACGGAGCGAAGGTTGGTTTGTTTGTAGGGTACAGTGTTTGACGTAGCAGTGGCGTCAACATAGAAGTGGTTGTTATAGTTCGAACTATTTGCTGATGGGTAGTTTGTTTGTGGTGTATAAGACAATGTTCGACGTATAGCTGTGGCAGGCGGTCCGGTCATTCATTACTGCACTCAGCAATTGAATTATTTACTTGTTTGGTCGTATACTATTTCTCCACTGCAAAGAAACTCTGCTGTCGAGTACAGAACCGCATTTGAAATTATCGCTATCTTTTAGCGATATAGTTATAAAGGCATCGCCAAATGACGTATTTTTTGGACTGTACGTGCGCTCCACCAATTTGCTGGAGCCAGAAATGGTAGCACATTTTGAGATCCTTTAGCACCGGGAGAAGTCTACTCAGTATGTTGTATTGTAGACATAGAGCTAGGATTGTTGGTTGGTTGGTTGGTTGGTAGACATATATATTCAGGTTTGTGTGCTTGGTCAGAGACCCGCTTATAAACCTTCGTCAAGTAAGACAAACACAACACACACACACATAAGTGGACCCATCTTAGTTTTAGAGACAGAGGCCAACTTGAGGATCCCCAGAATTTGCTTGTCACCCCCAGAGGTATTGATTTGGTATGGGAACTTGGAGGACTTTGTGACCACGACGGATGTAACGTGCACCAGTCACCCTTAGCGTACACGGGGGTCTTCGGAAGGCAGCAGGACTCGAACTCGCAACCTTAGGGATGCTAGTCCAAGACCTTACCGACCAGGCTATAAGCTAGGATTGTAGATCATTGAGGGAAGTTGAACTTTTCAGCTGACCATTATCTAGCCTCCATGAAAAGCTTTAACACAACCGATTACGCTTCAAAATTTAGAGCGCTGGTCTATAATGACGAGAATCTTATTGTGAAAATATAACATGTTCGATTGACTAAAACAAATCACTGAATTAGAAAGAAAAACCCCTGCTTATGGTAGATTACAAGGCCTTTCTAAGAACAACTACTATCATGCTCTTTTTAGATTAAAAAAAATCATAAAATTGTATTAAAGACAAAAGATACTTTATTTAAAAAAGGCTATTGCTGAAATAAACGCAAAAATGGCTATTACTGAATCAAACGCAATTTAATTCATTTTAATAGTGTGTGTAGCTGTAGATATAATTTTCAACGTTTTTTTTTGTTGATATATTATAATCAATGATAAAGGGGATTATCAAGTATCGATTACGGTAACAGATTAAAAGCCTTAAACATGTATTCCCTGGTAAATGGATGGGGGACTGGGGAGCCCAGTCGGTTAGGCGTTCGCCTTGCATGCGGAAAGTCCCAGGTTCGGGTCCGGGCATCGCCAAAATAACTGCCGACCTATAAACGGCCTGTGCAGCCAAAAATGTCCGACGCGACGAATAATACCCCGTGTACAGGGAGTGCGCGTTAAATATGTTCCAAAGTCCCGACGCTGCGTACGATGTCACCCTTAACGGTTGCGTTGGGTGCCTATTCAGATGTCGGCTATTCACCTGAATATGGTTCTAAATTACGACGCCCGTCGCCAATAGCCCTCGTGTAGCTCTAGTGCGACGATAATTCAAACTAAACTAAACCCTGGGAAATAATAGAACAAAAGGAGATTTAGTTCAGTTACGTGCGACGATAATTCAAACTAAACTAAACCCTGGGAAATAATAGAACAAAAGGAGATTTAGTTCAGTTATTCAAATGCTTAGGTTTGAAAATATATTGACGAACCAGTGAACAACACACATGGACAGAAACTATAAAAATCCTGCTTCAAAAAGGAAATAGGAAAACATTATTTTTACAATAGAGTTTTCAATGAGTGACATTCTTTACCATAGTAATGTTGTACATTCGAGAGAGTAGAAGGATTCAAGAAGAATCTTAATAGTTGTTGGATAAATCGTGAAAAATTAGTAAACTTTCAGACCAACCTTGTTGGGACACTGGCCTGTTGTTGTTCGTTAATTTTCGTATATGTTTTTGCATTTGTGTCACCCTTAAAAATAAATAATATGGTAATTTCGCATTTTTAAAGACTGTTCAGCGTTTTGCATTATTTTCCAAGTGCTGTTTACTTTACTGTGCGAGAGTCAAATATATTTCAAATACGACACTGAAAAAGTCCAACCCTGATGGTCTTTTGACCTGTTGGGCTTTCCATCAACGTTTATATATAAAATCGCCATATAATACCTAAATTTCGACCAAAAATACATTCAAATCTCATCTTTTTCTTATCCTTAAAAGCTGGGTTTCGCCAATCCATCCTATGTTCTATCATATCAACCTTAACGTTCTGAAGGCCTTACTAAAATATTCCAGAAACTCGTATGCCACTCCAAAGCATACCCTAATCAATAATATTAATTAAATATTTGAATATACATTCAAATCTCACCTTTATTCTTATCCTTAAAAGCTGGGTTTCGCCAATCCATCCTATCCACCATCTCAACCTTAACGGTCTGAAAGTCCGAACTAAAATATTTTAAAATATCATATGCCACGCCAAAGCATACCCTAATCAATAATAATAATCAAGAAACGAAGCAAATTTAACCTTTTCATGCCTAGAAACACCAACCAGTGCCTGCCACGCAAAATTTCAATCATTGCAATACCTTGAAACAAAACCAAAGGCAGGAAAATATAATTAGGGTGTCCAAAAGCTAATTAAGTTGGGAATTTTTTAGCATGTTAAGGTTAAGAATCGATATTTACGATTTTTTTGCAGTAAATATAGCGATGAAGACCATTAAGGGAAACAAGAGTTTGAAATGAAAGTGATAGTTTAAATTATAAGATACAAGGTGGCGCAAATAAAAGTGGCCTCGGCATAGAGATACAATTGCAGGGAGATGCTTGGCGAGAAAAACTAATGAATCCGCCTGAAAGCCTCCAGGTCGAATTCATAAATTACACTGGTCAACAGTGACAATGCGACTGAGATGAAAATCCCTAATTCTGAATGATTTCAACGTGCTAAATACGAATATCACCTTTAAAAATGTTTTTCAGCTCTAGTTTATGAGTTGCGGTCGGTTTTTTTTTATTTCAAAGGATACGGCAAAATGAATGGGCGCAATAAACGCAAAATAAATTACAGTCAATTTTGTTTACATAAACCCTCCGATTTTTTGCTCATACAGGCTTTATTTGATATTATCAACATAAAGGTGGGAGGAGATGATAAGTTTCAAGGGGTTTTTTTGCACCCATATTAGTAGCTTAATACCCCTTCGTTAAGAAAAATCGTTCTCACGTCAAGTGCTGTAAAAAAAAGAGCAATAAATTCCTTGTATTTCGTACTTGGTTGTTTTAGAATTTGAAGTATATCAAAAACTAGTGTTAGTGATAAATCTATAACTGGCAATGCCTTGTAAATGCATTAATAGTGCTAATAACTTATGTTATATTTGCGGCAAAGTACTATTTTCTGCAGACAAAAAAGGAGCATCACGGCAAGTTAAGAAAGCGTTTCATTTGTGTATTTTGGGTACAAGATAGGGTCCCAGGGAAAATGCTGGGCCCCTCAAGTATGTTGTTAGACTTGTGTAGCACATTTGTTACTCCGGCTTCATGGGGGGCAAAAATAGGTAAAGCAATTTCCTGGGAAGAAAAATGAATGCCGTTTTATGGAAGGAAAGGGAATGCCATTTTATGATTATAGGATGGAACCAACAAATCATGTTAATAAATGTTATTTCTGAATCATCTCATCAATTAAATTAGGTGTTATTTAGAAAAAGATAAATCTGGCACCTCTTGACGTGAGAACGATTCTACTTAACGAAGGGGTATTAAGCTGTTAATATGGTGTAAAAGCCTTGAAACTTATCATCTTCTCCCACCCGTATGTTGATAGTATCATATAAAGCCTGTATGAGCAAAAATTCGGTGGGTTTCTGTAAACAAAATTGACTGTAATTTATTTTGCATTTGGTGCGCACATTCATTTCGATGTATCCTATGTAATGAAATAAACGACCATAACTCAAAAACTAGAGCTTACAAACATTTTTTAAGGTGATATTCGTGTTTAGCACGTTGAAATCATTTAGAATTGGGTACTTTCATCTCAGCTGAATCCTTTCATCTCCGCTTCAAAATGTAGGTAGGGAAACATTGTTTTTCAATGAAAGGAATTCTTTACCAAAGTTGTACATTCGAAAGAGTAGAAGAACTCAAGAAGAATCTTAATAGTTCGAGGGCTCAAAATACAAGTGAACCAAGTTCATAAAGTGCTTCTTTGTGCTACAGACGTTTAAAGTTGAAGCCGCTAGGCAGTAGCAATTGAAAACATTTTTTTAATTGCGGTTGCCTAGACCATATTATCTGAACTAGGAATTTTTTCATTATTGCACTGAAATTCTACATAGATAGTACATACAATTCCGCTGCTAACTCGAAAATGATAAAAAGTGGACTTGGTTTGCTTGTATTCTGAACCCTCCAGTTTTTGAAGAAATAATAACAATTCATTAAACTTTTGGACTAACCTTGCTGGGCCTCAGTTGTGTTGTTGGTCGTTAATTTTCGTATTTGTATTCGCATTTGTATCACCCTTAAAAAATATATATACTCGCAAGTTCGCAATTTTAAAGGCTGCTCAGTGTTGTGTCATTATTTGTCAAGTGTCGTTTACACTGCGGGAGTCAATAATTTCAAATAGAACAGTAAAAAAGACAAAGCCTGATGGTCCTTTAATTGGTTTTCCATCAACGCTTATATTTAAAGTCGCCATATCACATCTAAATACCACGCAAAAATACATTCAAATCTCACCTTTATTCTTATCCTTAAAAGCTGGGTTTTGCCAATCCATCCTATCCACCATCTCAACCTTAACGTTCTGAAAGTCCGAACTAAAATATTCCAAAATATCATATGCCACGCCAAAGCATACCCTAATCAATAATAATAATCAAGAACCGAAGCAAATTTAACCTTTTCATGCCTAGACCACGAAGTACCAACCCGTGCCTGCCACGCAAAATTTCAATCATTGCCCTACCATCCAAACCAAAGCCAGAAATATATAATTTGGGTGTCTAAAACCTAATTAAGTTGGGAATTTTTTAGCATGCTAAGGGTTATAAATCGATATTTACGATTTTATTTTAATAAATAGAACGATGAAGACCATTAAGGGAGACAAGGGTTTGAAATGAAAGTGATAGTTTAAATTATAATATCGATTCCTAAATTGAGGCTTTCGGGCACGATAGGATTTTGTGTATTTAGGGCGATATCATTTGAGATGAGCTGTCTTTGGTCACGATATTTTTTAATATAGCTAAGAGAATTTAAATATTTGTCAACAAACCATTAAATGGTAAAATATTGAGTCAGTTAGAGTAATTGAGACTGTAGTCAGGGGCCGGATTTAAAGATTTGCCGCTTGTAGGCTACGACCGATTTGCCGCCCCTGTCACAATATCTCATTTATGACATCTTCATATGACAGTTGCTATGCTATGTTGAATTCTATACACAGTATATAGCTTCAGATTTAATGTAAAAACAAAAAAAAAATTCACTGAAATTTTATTGTAAAGAACTAAATGGTTCCCTCATTGGCTGGAACCAGGCGGTCTTGAAAGCGACTTGAGAAGGGGCAGGAAACTTTAGCGAAAAAACTGATCTTCCAGACAAGATGGCTCCAGATCTCTACTATAGTTAAACTCACAGTTTCCTTGCACATAAGCCACGACCATGGACGGAGCTATAAAACGCGCGGAGCAATCAGATGAAGAGGGAATTTCAGCCGTTTTATTTTTTCTTCATTTGATTGCGTTTTGAGGTTTTTATGCCGAATTGCCGCTTTAATTAGTCGTAAAATTTGCCGCCCTCAAAATTTTGCCGCTCTAGGCACAGCCTACTTAGCCTATTTAGAAATCCGACCCTGACTGTATTATTTGAGATCATGGACATACTTATTTATGGTCATAAAGCATAAAACATAGATCTCCAATGTCATACCTTTCAAACAAAAAGCAATCGGGTGGTTATATCGGGAATCGAAAGAGATAGCGACAGATGGACTGACGGAGACAAGAAGAGGGCGCACAAACAGACGATCAAAATGTTAAAAAATGATCTCAGAAACATTTTTGTAATCGGACGGTTAGGTAGGAATTAGAAAGGGGGGGAACCTAAGGACGGAAATCTCCGCCATATCAAGTGTCAACTTTTAATTTTTTTTATTCTTTCGAATTACGAAAAAAGTAGTTTAAAATGGCAGTGATATCACAAGTTGCCCATGTGTAGTATAGTATGTGGAGTAATTATGAATAATAGTCCCTATAGGACTTTCTATATGCATGTTAGTATAATTCTGTAAAAGCACGTTTTCTCCATTAAAAAATAGTTTTATTCAAAATTTTGAACGTTTAGCATACATAAAACATTTCTAAATAATACAAGTTTAATTTTAAAATTAGATTGTTTATTTCATGTAGTTTTTTTACTTGAGTAACATTTTTTTTCCCAAAAATGGATCACTTTCTTAAATTTCTACAATTTTGCTGTAAAACAAACATTACAACAATATGATGCAAAAAGTAACCTCAGAATGTGCTGAAATTTTGCAGAAATTTGTTACAGTGCATTGCGATGATGTTGAAGGGAAAATATTCAGTCTCCATTTGTTTAATAATATGATGGGTACGTCTCAAAAATAGGTAATTTTTTCCCAAAAATGGATCACTTTCTTAAATTTCTACAATTTTGCTGTAAAACAAACATTACAACAATATGATGCAAAAAGTAACCTCAAAATGTGCTGAAACTTTGCAGAAATTTGTTACAGTGCATTGCGATGATGTTGAAGGGAAAATATTCAGTCTCCATTTGTTTAATAATATGATGGGTACGTCTCAAAAATAGGTAATTTTTTCCCAAAAATGGATCACTTTCTTAAATTTCTACAATTTTGCTGTAAAACAAACATTACAACAATATGATGCAAAAAGTAACCTCAAAATGTGCTGAAATTTTGCAGAAATTTGTTACAGTGCATTGCGATGATGTTGAAGGGAAAATATTCAGTCTCCATTTGTTTAATAATATGATGGGTACGTCTCAAAAATAGGTAATTTTTCCCAAAAATGGATCACTTTCTTAAATTTCTACAATTTTGCTGTAAAACAAACATTACAACAATATGATGCAAAAGTAACCTCAAAATGTGCTGAAATTTTGCAGAAATTTGTTACAGTGCATTGCGATGATGTTGAAGGGAAAATATTCAGTCTCCATTTGTTTAATAATATGATGGGTACGTCTCAAAAATAGGTAATTTTTTCCCAAAAATGGATCACTTTCTTAAATTTCTACAATTTTGCTGTAAAACAAACATTACAACAATATGATGCAAAAAGTAACCCCAAAATGTGCAGAAGTTTTGCATAATTTTTTTTACAGCGCATTGCGATAATATTGAAGGGAAAATATTCCGTCTCCATTTGTTTAATAATATGATGGGTACGTCTCAAAAATAGGTCGAAGACTCCCTAATCTGATGCTAAATTCGGATGCTTATCTTAGAAGTGAATGAAAAGACAACCTTGTTATCTTTTAGGTTCTTACTATAACAAAGGAATGCAGTTGGAGTTTCCAAAGTCACGTTGTTTTGAAAATAAGTGACAGTCCAAATTTTATCACATTCATGACTTTCTTATGAAAATCATGGCTTTATGGAAAAACAAGAAACATGTCAAGTTTGAAATCGTACCAATAACTGCTTGAATATTTTAAGGTAAGAACAAAAAAGTTATAACAAAGAACAAAAAAGTTCTTTGTGATTAAAATATGCGTATCTAGTCATCTTTATTTAGTGTGTTTATAAAATCCTACTTCAACGGCTTTAGGTTTTAGCTTCCACACTAAGTTTATAACGTCAAAAGTAGAAGCTTGTATAAAGGCTATGTCAGTCCATCTGTCCTTCCGTCACTCACTTTCCTAGCTTAAAATGTAAATGCTGCGTACAAGTGTGATACGTCCAAAAATTCAGCTTCCTCGAAATTAGAAAAAAAATTTAGCAAAAATTCGATTTAGTACTTATTATTACATTAGTAATTTAAAAAAAAAACAGCAAAATTTAATGCTCATTTAAAAAGGATAATAATAAATCATTTTTATAAACACGTCATATACGTCAATGACGTCATCGTTTTATTATCGCCGCTCACATGAATCGCTAAATAAACTTGATTTATATTAAATAAAAATTTTAAGGAAATTTGCTTTTGCGATATAAAAGACGTAATTTTTCAATAACATTTAAGAATTCATCAATGAATCATGACGTTTAAATACTATTTATTCCTTTCAATGAGGAATTTTTTTTCTTTTATTTAGAATAGTTTAGAAAAATCATTCGTTGTAGATGATATGCCGTGTAACGTTATTGTATGATGATATGAAATTTTTTGCTTGAATTTAAAAGCGAGGAGAATATTAAATATTTATTTTTCGAAGTATAAATAATTTTACCAAACCATAATGAAAACCAAAATAAATGAAACTAGCCAAATTTAACGTGCAAATGTTTAATGTAGAATTAAATGCTTAGTTTGTAGCTTTTTTCCCTAATGAGCACAAATGTTGCTTCGTAGAAGCAGTTTAGGTGAAGGATTCTGTTACAAATCCCCCCCCCCCCCACACACACACACTCTTAATCATAATATAAATCTCCTCATGGAGTGATAGGTAATTTCTTTTCAGGGGTCATAGGTTTAATGAATATTTTGAACAACAAGATGTTTAAAAACGAAACAAAAATTTAGGATTATGGTTAGTTTGAGTTATCGACGGATTAGAGCTACACGAAGGCTTTTGGCGATGATCGTCATAATTTAGAACCACAGTCAAGTGTCGAGCCGAGACCTGAGTAGGCACCCAACGTAACTTGAAAGAGCGACATCGTACGCAGCTTCGGGACTTTTGGCATATATTTAACATACACTCCCTACACACGGGGTATTATTCGTCGGTCATTTTTGTGCTACAAAAGCAACATAAAAATAGATTAACAGCTATTTCAAAATACCACTAACTCCTAGCGTAGCACCCCTCAGTAATTTTAGCATATAATGCTCAGTTATCTTTGCTAACAAGCTCGGGGGTGGTGCGGGGCTATTTAAAAAGCTGTTGACGTGAAAGTTGACAGGAGGTGGCTGACATTTATGTTTATATTTATAAGAGGGGGAAAAGGAAACATGCACAGGTTAGGACTAGTGACTTTGAATTTTAGACTGGAATTGGTAGGTTCTAACAGCAGTATTTTGCACAAAATTCTGCACTACAGTTAGTTTTGTTATAGTTAGCCCGTTGAGTGTTGAGTTAACAATTGTTAATAAAAACTTTACTTTGTAATTTACGGGCGTATTTTCACTTACTGGAGTTAACAATGAAAAGCTTAAGAACATATAGTGCTAAAAATATAAGTAATAAAAGTTATTTATTAATAAAAAAAATTTTAAAAATACTTAAAAAATTAAATTAAATAATAAAAAATTAAATAGTTGAAAGCTAAGTTAATTTATAGAAATTAGTTTTGTGAATTGACAAAAAGTAATTAAGTAAAATGACAAAAATTAAATAAGTAAAGTGACAAAAGTGAATTGGCAGAATAAATTGATGGATATTAAGTTAATTGACAAATGTAAATTGGCAAAAATCAAGGTAATTAATAGAAATTAACTAAGTAAATTAACAAAATTAAATTTTGTCAGAAATTAAGTAAATTCACAAAATTAAATTGGCAGAAATTAATTAAATAAAATGATAAAAAATATTTTTGACGACAAGGAAATTTTTGTTTTATCGAGGTTTACAGTTTCTAAAGGGCTACAATATTTTCACGTAAACAAGCTTAACATAATTCATGTCATAACACACACAGTAATGCACTTTTCCCACAAGCTATTTTTCATAGCAGAGAAGAAGGTTTTACAGAACAGTCGGGAAATGGGCAATAACAAGAAGGTCATTCAAGCCAAAAGCTGATTCCTAGGATTCTTTTATTACATATATAAAAATCTACCTTTAATATACCTTATTTATTGTTCCTCATTCATTACTTATCGATATATATATATAAAAGAAAGTCGTGTTAGTTACACCATTTATAACTCAAGAACGGCTGAACTGATTTGGCTGAGAATTGGTGGGGAGGTTGCTTAGAACCAAGAGAAGGACATAGGATACTTTTTATTATTAGTACTTAAAAATATTTAGGTTAGTTAGGTAATATATACTTAAAAATATTAGGTTTACCACGCGTACGAAAGCTTTCAATATAAACATATGTACAGTCAAACTTGGTAACAACGACAACTCTTTTATAACGCTACTAGCTGTTATACCCGACGTTGCACGGGTAGAGGTGGAAAAATAATTTAACAGTCAATTTAACTATTTTTTTCTTTCATTTTAGTTACATAAGATATGAAAATTACCCAGTAATTTTCCATTTAATTACCCAACTTGGATATAGTAATGATTAATATTAATTTCAAAAATACCTTTGATAAGAAGCGCAAATTAAAAAGAATACATATTTAAGTAAAAAATAATCAGTAAGAATTAAAAATGGAAAAAAGCTAAATCTTAAAAGGGTCTCAAACATTTATTTTACAATATAATACGTACAATATAAGCAGTACAAAATGGCAGAAAAAAATGCGTTTAGGACAAAGATTGGTATAATCTGTTCTTCCAAAGTAGTTAAAATTTAAATCTCACTTTAAACTGATCACTCTTGGTCTGCGTGCAGAAAATAAAATATTCTTAATGAAAGTGAATTACATGATCTAATTGTTTAGATGTTATAAAGCTACTCCAGCAAACAGCAAACGATTTGCATTTTTTATATTTATTTGTTTTTTTAAACTGTGATAAAGATACTAAAGCAAACGATTTTTATTTTTTATATTAAATATTTTTCTAACTGCTAAAAAGCCAGCAAACGATTTTTGTTTTAGATGTTTATTTCTAATTTTTTAGCTGTAATTAAACTAAATATACTTAAAAATCGTTTTAACAAATGTGTAAAATAAAACTAAATAAACAATCCGTGAAAACGTGCTGTTTAAGGAGCAATAAACCTCTAAGGTCTTCAATGCATTGAATGGGAAACATAAAAACGTTCGAAAACGATAAAAGGAATGGTCTGATTCGAAAAATTCTTAGCCTATGTTTGTTCCGGAGATGAGATGAATTTTTGTGCCAAATTTCGTGACGATCTGTTGCGTGGTTCTTTAGATCTCGTGTCTTAAACAAACAAACAAACAAACAAAAAACAAAAGTTGCCTTTTATGTATATAGATAAAACCTTTTAGCTCATTTGGCACGTTTTGGGAAAAAAATTGGCGAGAAAATAGATATAGCTACAAACACCCCCATTATACAGCTCTAACACAATGACCTTCGAACAATCAACCAGCTTATAAATTATTTATAAAAAAATGCCCATTCGGCGAGTTTTAGTTAATAATTTGGCGAGTTTGGCAGCGTATTTGGCGAAAAAATAAAGACATAAAACCCTAATATGCAGCTCTAGTGCGACGGCCTTTATTAACCATCATAGTTCAGTAATAGCTTAACGATAAATTTATTGCTTAAATATGCATACATGCAGTCAACAGAAAAATCAATGAAAAAATCATCAAATAAACCCACAATAAAATCCGGGAATGGAGACTGCCGGAATTACGTCACTTGAAACATGTCAATTATTTTTCAAATAATGAATTTAGTTTCTGAAGTTAATGGCAACAGAATAAAATAAACATTTTCAATTTTAATTACTTTTGTTAAAAGTTTTATTTAATTTTTTCAGCCGATGGCATCAGGAAAGTAAAAAAATGATCGGATTTGAGCCAAAGTGGTGTAGTTTTTTCAGAAAAACGTTCGAAACGATAGAAGGAATGGTCCGATTCGAAAAATTCTTAGCCTATGTTTGTTCCGGAGATGAGATGAATTTTTGTGCCAAATTTCGTGACAATCTGTTGCGTGGTTCTTTAGATCTCGTGTCTTATACAAACAAACAAGCAAACAAACAAACGGAAGTTGCCTTTTATGTATATAGATACCTTATTGTTATATATCTGGGGCTTATAACGACAGTTTTTGATTGACTTCTCGGTTATAACGCTAAAAATAAACGGTAATATGATCCAAAATGCTTCTAAAGAAAATATATAAAAAAAATCGTTTTTGCTTATTTAAATTTTATTTTATCAGCCAAATGGTGCGAAAAATCACCAAATATGAAACATGTGCACCGCTTAAAAAAATTAATGACCGGAGAAGGAGAAATTAAAGTACTACTAATACGGTACATAGGGTTTAAATTTTTACATTTAATAGGTGTCATGTTAAAATTTTAATTACTAATATGAGTATATACTAAGTATTTTACATGATTGACTACGTGCTAATATTCTACCTTGTTGTAACGTTTCTCTTTTATAAAATCATACACATACACATTACACACGTCCCTTGAATAATGCTATAACCGGGTCATACTGTATTACGAACTATTTATTACAAATCATACAATGGAAGTTTTTTCAAGAGAATTGTAATCTTTTTTCGCTACACACCAAACTAATTATTCCCTTTTCAATTTGCCGATTTCACTCATAAATGATAAACCGACTCTCAGATTTAATCTTTTTTAATAAAAACCCTTATCATTTAACATAAGCCGAGATGACGTTAACATCTAATAGAAATGATAGATTATTTACTTTGAAGAGATATATATTATCAGGCAATCCATTGTGTTATTTAAATCTTGTGACTAGGTTTCAAAAGTGCTTTCTTTCGATTTTATAGATATTGAACGCATCCCCATAATATTACATAAAATAAAGAAATGAAAATACAATTTTATGAAATGAATGTTGGATATTTGGAAACAAAGATAAACGTATTCAGCAAGTTCTTATAAATTTTTTCGGATTATATGTTATAAAAGTTATTTTTTATAATATCGTGCAAAAAAACTAACTTTTTCAAATCAATAATCGTGGCAAAAGTGATGCTTTTAACGAAATCGTGTTTCAAAGTTACTTCTACGCACTAGTGCGACAAAGTAAATAAGAGCATCTGATTGGTGTAAAAAAAAAATTATTTGAGCGTGATATTTTATTCGGCGGCTTTGTGATTGGTGTAAAATTCTTTATTGAAACGTGATTCTTTATTTGGCGTCTTATTTCCAATCTAAGAAATACTTTTTGCACGTGATTTTAAAATAATCATTAATATAAATAATCACACATACGCTTCATATGCTTTTTTGGACTTATCGGGAAGAAGATTTAAAGTAGCATCGTTAGCAGCCTTTTCTATATCATCTGGAAGATCATAATTATCGCATTTCTAATTCTAAATCCATACTTTAACATCACCAACACTTTCGTTTTTTTTCCTTCAAAAGATAATTTACTTTTTGCCTGGTTAATTTTCAATGCCAATCTAAGAAATACTTTTTTTGTACGTTATTATAAAAAATAGTGTATGACAACACGTCGAAAATAGCCTTTTTTAAACTCGTGAATGTCGATATTAAGATTGAAAAATCTGAGATGATGCAACAACTTCGCAATGTAAAATGTACCGAACATCTTTAGTAGAGATTTAAACTAGTGAAGTTACAAAAAGTTTTTAATAAATTAAAAATTTAATTTGATTGATATACATGATATATATTATTCATGCCTCTCTAGAGACACTTAAATGCACTCTTTGTTAAATTAAGATGTTTTTTAGAACTTTCTTCACTGACAGAACGACAGCATCAATGACAGAAACGTGAGTTAAAATTAGGCACATTATAGTAATGTTATTCTAATTTTATCATTACTATTTTATTCATATTTTTTAAAGAAGCTCTATAACTAGCCTGACACCAGATTTATTTCAGTAATTAAATTATCAACTGTGATATTATCACAGAATTTTCTTGAATTATATTTCATTTACGCTGTTTTCGTTCATGTTTAGATAATGCAAAACAAACTACACTGTTGTGCTAGATGCAGTACATCTGTCCAGAACTATTTTATAAATACAATATTATATTTTATTAATGTTTTGATTTATGAATTTTAGACTTTAAATAGAAATATGTTTCTTAAAAAATTCCTAGAAAGAAATTTGTTTCTTAAAACTTTCTAAAAATTTGTTTTTAAAAAAATTCTAAACATTTGTTTCTAAAAAAATTCTAAATTTTTTTTTTTTTAATTCTAAAAAATATTTATATCCACAAAAACATAAGGGTTTTTTAGAAGTTATTTTTTTCAAAAGTATATAGTCTTGCAACTTAACTTAGTACCTAGAAAATGGACCTAGGTACAAAATTACATATCTATGGATATTTTATAATAATTATTTAGAGGAAAAAGTTACTTTAATCCACCAAACCATTTAAATCTACTTATAACGACAGTTTTAAAGATGCAGATTAGAAAGGGCAATACCATTATAAGATACTTTAATTTAGCGCTTCAAGTAATATAAACAAGAAGTTCATAAAGAACTAAAATAGCCTACTTTCCTGTTACTTAAATACTTACTGAAGTTCTAATCGGGAAAAAACTAGGTTCCTAAAGTAAATATCATCAACAGCCGTTTCTACACTAGATTTATACACATTAGAAAAAAAAATCGAAACAAAGCACCCAGCTATAATTTAAACTTCTAAAAGCCAAAATCAACTATTTTCCTTAATATTCGTTCGCAAATTAATTAAATAATATTTATCATCTGCTCGTGATTTATTTGTAGTTCGAAGAATAAATATTTATTAATAACAAAAGTAATGAAACTACTCCGAACTGCATTAAAAAACAAGAAATGTAAATTAAAACTAAGCATAATTGCATGCAAAAGTATGCCTTGCCGCTTTCTTGGTAGATAATTAATGAATAATCAAAGAATCAAATTGTTCTACATTTTATGACGTCATTCCAAACTGATTCATGAAAATATTATTTTGCTTCAAATATGTTTAAATAAAGTTTCTCATGCCATTGTTGATTTGGCAACAGTGATTTAAATGACTCAAAATTGAATTTCAATGCTAATTCAATGGGAAATTCGCCGAAAGATAGTAGATTTATGTCCGTCCGGACGTACAGACAGACGGACAAAAAGTATGAAAGTTGGGTATCTGAGGTCATAGCTTTCTAACAAAAAAAAGAATTTTTAAGATCCGATGATTAGAACCGATTTTGGAAGGGGGGTACAGATAGACAGACAAACGGACAGACAGGCGGACAGACAGACGGACAGACATACGAAGAGACAGACATACGAACAGACAGACAGATGGACAGACAGACAGATGGACATCAACCGCATTTCAATACCTACAGTGATTTAAATGACTCAAAATTGAATTTCAATGCTAATTCAATGGGAAATTCGCCGACAGATAGTAGATTTATGTCCGTCCGGACGTACAGACAGACGGACAAAAAGTATGAAAGTTGGGTATCTGAGGTCATAGCTTTCTAACAAAAAAAGAATTTTTAAGATCCGATGGATAGAACCGATTTTGGAAGGGGGGTACAGACAGACAGACAAACGGACAGACAGGCGGACAGACAGACGGACAGACATACGAACAGACAGACATACGAACAGACAGACAGATGGACAGACAGACAGATGGACATCAACCGCATTTCAATACCTACAGTGATTTAAATGACTCAAAATTGAATTTCAATGCTAATTCAATGGGAAATTCGCCGACAGATAGTAGATTTATGTCCGTCTGGACGTACAGACAGACGGACAAAAAGTATGAAAGTTGGGTATCTGAGGTCATAGCTTTCTAACAAAAAAAGAATTTTTAAGATCCGATGATTAGAACCGATTTTGGAAGGGGGGTACGGACGGACAGACGGACAGACGGACAGACAGACAGACAGACAGACAGACAGACAGACAGACGGACATCGACCGCATGTCAATACCTACTTTTTCATTTTTTTAATTCTTTCGAATTAAAAAAAGAAAAGTAGGCTAATAATTATTTATTACCCAATTAATTGTTACCCTATAATTAAAAATTTAGGTTATAATACACGTAGATCCCATACTTATTTGGCAGATCTATAAAGAAACAAGAAGTTCTTAAAGAACTAAAATAGACTACTTTCCTGTTACTTAAATACTTACTGAAATTCTAATCGGGAAACAACTAGGTTCATAACAGTAAATATCATCAACAATCGTTTCTACACTAGATTTACACACATTAGATAAAAGAAATCGCTAAACACAGCATCCAGCTATAAATTAAACTTCTAAAAGCCAAAATCAATTATTTTCCTTAATATTCTTTCATGAATAAGTTAATTTTATTTATCGTCTGCTCGATTTATTTGTAGTTCGAAAAATAATTAAATATTTATTAATAACAAAAATAATGAAACTACTCTCAAACTGCATCAAAAAATAAATGTAAATTAAAACTAAGCAGAATTGTATGCAAAAAATTTGCCTTGCCACTTTCTTGGTAAACAATTAATGAACAATCAAAGAATCACATTGTACTACATTTTATGACGTAATTCCAAAATGATTAATGAAAAAATTATTTTGCTTCAAATATTTTTAACTAAAGTTTCTCATGCCATTGTTTATTTGGCAACAGTGATTTAAATGACTCAAAATTGAATTTCAATGCTAATTCAATGGGAAATTCGCCGACAGATAGTAGATTTATGTCCGTCTGGACGTACAGACAGGCGGACAAAAAGTATGAAAGTTGGGTCTCTGAGGTCATAGCTTTCTAACAAAAAAAGAATTTTTAAGATCCGAATGATAGAACCGATTTTGGAAGGGGGGTACGGACAGACAGACGGACATCGATTGCATGTCAATACCTACTTTTTCTTTTTTTTAATCTTTTCGAGTTAAAAAAGAAAAGTAGGCTAAAAATACTGTCCCTTAATATATCAGTTAAGGAGGGAGGCTGACCTTACAACCTCTCACTACCAAGGCTTAAAAAATAACTACAAGACAGTTTTAAAGTTCGTTCTTAAATAAGAAGATGAACATAATATATACATTAAATAAACAATCGAATTGTTTCAGGTAACGTATTTCCTTCAAGTTTTCATTATTGCACTGCCATCGGTCGATGCTCAGTTTGGTGCTCTGATCCCACGAAACAGTGATTGAGGATCAAGAGTTTTTTTTATAAGGCATTTCTGTTGCCACTCAAGACCTGAAGCACGTTTTTATATAATTCAAATGCTTAATTATTATATAAGCAATTTTTACCCGATAGTTAAAATCTTAATTTATAACGTAACAAAGTTGTTGTTATTCGACCCTCGATAAGGTTAAACGAAATACCGTAAACTGTACTGAAATTAATTAATACTGTCATAGATCAGATAAATATTTTTAAAAAGAAAAACTTACTTGTCGAATTGTATCCCGTAGCCTCTTTAGTAGACCCATGCTCTTCATCTATGAACCTTGTTGCATCCATCATTCTATCACTAAAATTCCCCAATTCCGTGTTGAAAAATAATTTTAAAAATTCGAATTAAAATATGAAAAATATCGTGGATTATTTAAAAACAGCAGACGATTTTAGAGCGCGCCGGGCGAAACGTCTCTACTCAAATAAACAGAAACGTGTGTCAAGTGCAAAACACCGACAGATTATTATTGCGATATATTTTGTCATGTGACTTAGTGACGTAGTTGTGCTTCCCCTACTTAAACAGCGCTCCCTATCAAGGCCGTATATTTGGAGAGATGTTAGGGAATAGAATATCTGGTTCTTACTGTCTTGTTTGTTGGAATAAACAAGATGCCCGCCGAATTTCTTTTGTAACGAGCTTTTATTTTAAGAATGATTTTATTCTTAAAATTTTTATTTGGCAAAATGTTTTAATTTGTGACTTTTAGATTAAAAAATAAATGATTCATAAAAGTTTCTAAAAAGAAATGTTTTATAAAAAATTCTAAAAATGTGTTTTGCAAAAGAAATGTGTTTCTTATAGTGTTCTATATCAACCTTTCTTTGTTCTATTATCCTTTTTCTTGAGGTTACACATTTGGGGATGTCATAGAACAACTAGTTCTTGCTGTCTTGTTTGTTGGAACGCACAAGATGTCAGCCGAATTTTTTTTAAAACTATTTTTTATTATTTTTTTTTATTTTTTAAATATTAATTTATCTCATTGTTGTAATTTGTGAGTTTTAGACTTCCAAAATAAATGTTTTTCATAAAAGATCTTTTTTTTATTTTATGAAACATTCTAAAAATGTGTTTCTTAACAGAAATTTGTTTCTTACAGTGCTCTATATCAAGGCCGTACATTTGGAGATGATAGTGTAGAACATCAGGTTCTTGATGTCTTGTTTATTGTTGGAATGAACAAGATGTCATCTGAATTTTGTTGTAACAAGCTTTTATCTAAGCTTTTTTTTCTGGGAATATTAATTTAGTTTCATGTATTTATTTATAAATTTTAGACTATAAAAAAATCTGCTTTCTTATTTTAAATTTCATAAAAATTTCTAAATATGTGTCTCTTAAAAGAAGTCTGTTTCTTACAGTGCTTTATATAAAGGCCGTATATTTGGAGATGATAGTGTAGAAAATCAGGTTCTTGATGTCTTGTTTATTGTTGGAATGAACAAGATGTCAGCCGATTTTTTTTGTAACAATCTTTTATTTTCAGAATATTTTGTTATGAAAATATTTATTTAGCTTAATGTTTAAAAAAAAGTTTTAGAATTTAAAAATAAATGCGTTTCTCAAAATTTTCTAAAAAATCGTCTCATAAAAAATGTCATAGTGTTGAACATCTATGGTTCTTGCTGTCTTGTTTGTTGGAACGAACAATATCAAAAGAATATCTTTTGAAACGAGCTTTTATTTTGAGAATTTTTTTAATAACAAAATCTAAATTTAGATTAACCTTTTAATTTATGAATTTATATTGTGTGTCGCTCGAAGTTCCGTTGGGTGCCCGCTCAGGTGTCGACCTCGTCACTTGACCAGGGTTCTAAATTACGAGGCGTAATTGGCTGTGTTAAAGCTCCTAAAGGATGCTAGAAATAGGCAGCCGGAAACGATTACATTATTACATTATTTATGAATTTTAGACTTTATATATAAATTTGTTTCTTAAAAATTTCTAAAAAGAAATTTGTTTCTTAAAACTTTCTAAAAATTTGTTTTTTAAAAAAAATTCTAAACATTTGTTTCGAAAAAAATTCTGAAAATGTTTTTTTTTAATTCTAAAAAATATTTATATCCACAAAAACATAAACATATAGGTTTTTTAGAAGTCATTTTGTACAAAAATATATAGTCTTGTACCTTAACTTAGTACCTAGAAAATGGACCTAAGTAGAAAATTACCTATTTATGGATATTTTATAATAATTATTTAGAGGAAAAAGTTACTTTAATCCACCAAACCATTTAAATTTGGTAAGTATGCTTCTTTTGAGATCATTAGCGTATGGAAATATATAAAGTTTAATGTTTTTATAACAATGTATATGCATAAAGTATGTGCAAAAGTACCACCTA
Organism: Oedothorax gibbosus; assembly: GCA_019343175.1. Lineage (NCBI taxonomy): Eukaryota > Metazoa > Arthropoda > Arachnida > Araneae > Linyphiidae > Oedothorax > Oedothorax gibbosus. The sequence continues at coordinate 6,842,264 of CM033271.1, read as the reverse complement.
GGAACGTGGCACATTCACATCCCATTCTTATTCATACCAAACTCTTAAAATATTGAATACCATTCCGAATACTATACTTATCCACTTGTTTGTGTGGGCACTCTCTATAGGCAGCATACTATTAAATGGGACCTTGAGCAGGGTCAACCATAACACCACCCTAATAGCAACATCGTATTTCCTTAAACGAGAACGTAGAACTTAAACTAATTAAATCTTGCTTCTAAAAAGGACCTAAATGCAAATAATTTCCATATCGCGTTTCCATATCTACCACTGCACTCGCCAAAAATAAATGGAAACTATTTTTTCTGAATAAAGATAAGTCCATTATTATTTCGAGTTTCATTGTAGACACGCATCCCTGTGGTAGAGTTAGAAAAAAAGTCATTTTTTTGTAATTACTAGATTAAAAATGACAAGGATCGATGAAACGTCTGCCGGTCATACTTTGTCATGTGATTGATAGCTCATATGATACATGGAAATGGCAATATGCTGTGACGCATACGCAACCGTTCATTTCTGGCAGATGGAGATGAAATTTATTGTGAGGACACAGTTTTATAAACAACGGTTGCGGTAGTTTTTGCCGTACACTGTAAAATATCTGTTGATTTTACAGAATTTTTTTTAGAAAATTATATTTAGTTATTTGGTCATTTTATTCTCACACCTGTGAAAATGACGGGGTGAGGTTTTGTCCTTTATTTTCCGTTTCCGTTATATTTCCGGGATGGAGTTTTAGTAGTAACGCGCCAATAATATTAAACTAACTTAAATCCCCAGATTAAAACTCCAGTAAGATGAACTAACTCTTCCAGCTAAAAGCAAATGAAAAATTAAAAAATGAATGTATATTTATTCATACACATATTGTTATACAATTTTCAGACAAATGTAGGCACTTTTATATCCGTTTTCTTGAAAATTATCCGATCGTTAGGGATTACGGTTTTTTTTTTCTGTAAAATTATGATGTTTAAAATGAAAAAAATATATATAATTTTAACCACGTAAAAAGTACTAGACTGCAACCGAAAAAGCATTTTAACTGTTTGTTGAACCTCTGAGTGTTGAAATTGTGTGCTTGTCTGAAATGTCTGTATCTGTTCTGAGAACTCTACGACATACGTGTTCGTTAAATCTGTGGAGTCGAAAGTCCCGAACAAGGAAGATCTACTGACTTGCTTTGAGTGCCCGCTCAGGTTTCGACCTCGTCACTTGGCCAGGGTTCTAAATTAAGAGGTATATATGTCTGCATTGAAGCTCCATGGAAGCTATAAATCGACAACCGGAAAACGTATAACTTAACATAATATACGGAAACTAAATTTACTATCCTTGCAAAAAATTTCAACTCTTAAAATGTGAAAGCTCTAATTTTACCTAAGGACGACTCTATTTAAATAAATATCCAAATTAAAACGAAAGTACACTGAAAAACTTTGTTGGAACGTTACTCTGTAAAACCGGTGGCAGCATATGTTGTCACTGTGTTTACGGAGTCTGTGTCAACGTTACAGTCAAATCGGAGAAAACATCAAGCTTCCTCCAATTTGTGGTGTAACTTTTCAGCAAAGTTTTATGATAGAAAAATAATATTTTTAGTTGTTTATGTTGTTGCGTTGGCATTTCTGAATCCTTTTGTGTGGACAGGTATTCTGATTTATTTTTTCCTATACAAAATATAATTGTAGGTTACTATTCCTATCCAAAAATAGTTTCCAATAGATTTATGGTGTAACCAGTGTTTAAACCAATGTTTTACAGTGTATGATATATATTCTGTGCCGCGTGTAAAGCTTCAAAAATAGTAATCTATTTTCTATTTGTACACTGTCAAAAAAAACTCGTCCTTCTACATTTAATTTACTTCCTCATTATCATAATTAATAGCTTCGTCCATTAAAAACATTCTCTTTTTGTTATTTGTCGAATCGTTTGTAGTTTAAAATCAATTGCAGTTTTGTGCATTTGTCAGAAACGAAAATGGTGTCAATTCACGGATGATGTTTCCAGAAAATTTTTTGTTTATAGAAGAAAGATTTTTTGAGAGTGTATAAGCCAAAATTAACAAACTGTTTAGTGCTGTGTTTTTCTCTAAGAAAACCACTCACGTCAATCACTAAATCATTAGTTTAGAGGTGAAAGATTTGATTGATTGAGCATTATCTTGATTTTTAATAAGATTGCAATGTTCGGTTGTTTAAAATTGAGTTTGAAGAAATCATAATGACAAGAATATCTTACCGTGAAAAGTTAGATTGATTTGATACATCGATTGAACGTTTGTGCACCATCATTGAATTTTTCTTACTCTTTATTTGAAAATAATTCTAAATTTAATATAGAGAAATGTAAGTATTCCTTTTAATTTATTGCACAAAAGCCATAACTTGTCCTCTTGTTTAATTGTTACTCTGTCGCCTGTGTGTAAAGATCTTAAATTTTGAAAAATTGTAAAAAATGTGTGTTCTTTCTTAGTGTTTGTTTCACTTATATTTTAGGAGCTTTTCTTTTGTCCAAAATCCAAGGATGTTGTAACGTATCTGTTAGAAAAATCAAAGAATGGGAGTCATAAATTGTTTCATTATCAAATATACACTATTAAAATGTTTGGCGTTTGATTTCACCAAAAATATGGTTTCTAGAAAATGCAACGTTTGTGTGGTGAACCGTTTCACCATATTTTTGGAACTTGGTTGAAACATTTTTCAAATTTTTGTTTCCAAAATCTGGGAAAGTTCAACCGAATGCCAAAACAATGGTACACCATACATCCATTGCAGCTACTAGTAACCATTACTACGGTAAAACCAAGCACACAAATTTTTTACAGTGTTGTATTAGATTTGTGAGTGAGTTTAAAATAGTTATTTATGCAACTAGTGTGAAAAGTAAGGTTTTTTTAAACGAGTTGAATAAATTCACGAGTTTAAAAAAGGCTATTTTCAACGTGTTGTCATACACTATTTTTATAATAACGTGCAAAAAAGGTATTTATTAAATTGGCATTTATTGATTGGCTTATTAATTATTTTTTTATCACGTTCAAATGAGTTGAAGGTGATTATTTATATTAATGATTATTTTAAAATCACGTACAAAAAGTATTTCTTAGATTGGCATTGTAAATAAGACGCCAAATAAAGAATCACGTTCAAATAAAGAATTTTACACCAATCACATAGCCGCCGAATAAAATATCACGCTCAAATCAAGAATTTTTCACCAATCAGATGCTCTTATTTACTTTGCCGCACTGGTGCGTAAAATTAACTTTGAAACACGATTTCGTTAAAAGCATCACTTTTTCCACGATTATTGATTTGAAAAAGTTAGTTTTTTTTGCACGATATTATAAAAAGTATTTTTATAGCAAAAATTAAAATTTAACAGGCTAATTAAAATTAAATATGCTGAGACTATTACGATATCCTATGCTTTCATGTAAAGGTAACGCAATGAAAGCGTAGTCGGCCGTACAGAAACTACAAAGCCTTTCAGCATTAATTAGATACACATTTAATTTCCAAAAACTTTTGGTTAGGTTGTAGGTTTTTCGGCTGTCTATTTCTAGAATCTATGGAAGCTTAACACAGACAAATTACGTCTTGAAATTTAGAATCCTGGTCCAGAAATGAGGTCGATAATTGGGCCGGCACCCAAAGCAAACCAGTGGGGCGAATGTTAGGGAATTTAGACTCCACAGATCTAACGAGTCCGTACGTCGAATTGTACTCAGAAAAAACACAAACAAACACACAACACAAACATCCATGCCCATATGCCGGGATTTGAGCCCGGCACCCTTTGGCTGCCGGGCCAGCTCCCTGACCATTCAGCCGCTCAGTAGACAACTTCAGATAAAAGTAGATTGAATATTAGTAAATCAAAAGTGGAAAACTTGAGGTTACTATTAATGTTGGAGATCTCAAAAGGAAGTATTTTTTCCCTCTCACAAATAAAAACATTATCAACATTGTATACTTTCAAATCCGCTGTCACCAAAGCATTGACCGACTGGAAAAGAGAAAAAGCCATGGAGTTAAGAAGAAGATGGAGTTGCTGCCGGGCAAAATCCAATACAAAAACCGGTTTGCTAAGTGAAGCCATTAATCGCTTTTTAGTAAGCCCAAAGAAACGCTCATACGGTGAAGCATTTAGCGCTATTTTACAGTGGAGTTTGTATAGGCTTAATACAGATCAACATGGTGATTTCTGACCAGCTAAAAAAACTATAATTGCAAAGCATTTTTCTTACAGGTGAAGAAAATTATTTCCATCTCGTTTAAATTCAGATCGTGTACTACAGCCTACAACTATGTGCAAACAGTCATTTTTAGCCTACTTTATTTTATTAGCCTACTTTTTTTTATTAGCCTACTTTTCTTTTTTTTATTAGCCAACTTTTCTTTTTTTAATCGTCTGTCTCAGAAACCCAATTTTCATACTTTTTGTCCGCCTGTCTGTACGTCCGGACGGACATAAATCTACTATCTGTCGGGGAATTTCCCATTGAATTAGCATTGAAATTCAATTTTGAGTCATTTAAATCACTGTTACCAAATCAACAATGGCATGAGAAACTTTATTAAAAAAATATTTGAAGCAAAATAATTTTTTCATAAATCATTTTGGAATTACGTCATAAAATTTAGCACAATGTGATTGTTCATTGTTTACCAAGAAAGCGGCAAGGCATATTTTTTGCATACTATTCTGCTTAGTTTTAATTTACATTTATTTTTTAAATGTAGTTTGGAGTAGTTTCCTTATTTTTGTTTTTAATAAATATTTAATTCTTCGAACTACAAATAAATCAAGCAGACGATAAATAATATTTAGTTAATTTGCGAAAGAATATTAAGGAAAATACAGTTGATTTTGGCTTTTAAAAGTTTAAATTATAGCTGGATGCTGTGTTTATCTATTTTTTTTTCTAATGTGTGTAAATCTAGTGTAGAAACGATTGTTGATGATATTTACTTTTATGAACCTAGTTGTTTCCCGATTAGAATTTCAGTAGGTATTTAAGTAACAGGAAAGTAGGCTATTTTAGTTCTGTAAGAACTTCTTGTTTGATTTTCAATAACGCTTTTTTAAAGAATAAAATGATGCGTTTCAGCTTGAACAAAGGTTGAATGAGTGGTTTGCTTGGGCTTACTAGGGTTGCTTGGCGACTTTCTGACGGCTTCACTTTGTTTTTCGCCAAGTATATCCATCTTCTTCTTTACTCTATGGAAGAAGCACGCTTACGGGTTTCCCAATTTCCTTTTTCCTTGAAACTTTTATTGTGTTTCACCATTGATTTCATAAAGCTTCATGTAAGTGAAACATGTTCTTTTTTTAAACGTAAAAATGGCTAAACTTTACATATATTATAGGGCACTGAAATTTAAATTTATTTGTGTATCATTGACTATCCTGTGCATTTCTGCATTGAGTGAATCAGCTCCAACGTCATGTAGCAAGAAAGAGAAGGTAGCCATTCTTTTGAACCTTGCCAAGGAATTCATTTCAAAGGCCACAGACTCGCACCCACAATGTTGTAAGTATCATTTCAATTACGGGAATAATTTACAAGACAGATGGTAATTTAGAACAAATTTACAAATGGCAAAACTAATCAAAATCTAGAGGTGTGCAACACTACACTGCTTTTCAATTACATACTACTCAAAAAATCAAAAACATTTCTTGGTAATTATATACTTTATAAGACAATTTCAATAACTTTAAAACCAAAAACCGACAAGTACTGGAAACTAGTGTACCAAATTTGAAGTATGTAGTTTTTTTCGTTTTTCAGCAATTGCTATAAAACCAAAAACGTTCTAAGGCAGCTACCTCTTGCGCTTGCTCTATTTTTCGAAAACCTTATTATGACTTCGAGAGGTACACCTGGGGGAAAAAAACGATCCACCCTTCATATTTCGGCTGCTATTGGTCAAGGAATTTTGTGCAAGGTGTCATTTTTCACGAAATAGCGTAAGGAATTAAGAACTGGCAACCAAAATTTATAAGGGGTCGTCTACATATTAAAATGAGTACCAACTTTGAAAATTCCAATAGCAACACCCATTTTTTTTATATAAAAATGTTCAGCAACTTCAAAATACCCCAGGTATAAAAAGAATTATTCATTTTGCATTATTTGCTGAGAAATTAAAGCATTAATTTTCAATTCGTTTGGGGGGAAATCTCCAAATTGATAAAGGTAATATTTAGGGTGTTTTTTCGAAACGACAAGCTAGCAAAAAGGTTACCATAATCTCGCCAAAGGATGCTAGAATTAAACCTTCTTCACTAATATTGTAATTTTTTTTATGTTTTTACCTTTTTTTTAATTTTGGATTTTAAAATTCAGAAATAAAATAAAGGGTTGACGAGAAAAGTCACACGATTATTTATAACGAACAGATTTTCAAATGCGATTAGTTACAATCAGATAGACAAACATGATTATTACATTTATGTTTTACATTTTATGCAAATTTTTGTTTCATTCATATTGCTACAAAAGGTTGGTTTAAAATTCGGCACACTGGGTCTGGGACATATTCCGACAGCCGAAATCCCGACAAGCCAAAATTCCGACAAGCCGAAATCCCGAATGAGTCAAAATCCCGAATGGGACTAAATCCCGAAAATAGATTTTTCTCCATTTCTCGATTTTTTTTTTAAATATTAGAGATTATTTATTTATTTAGTTATTTAGTCAGTTATTTAATTAGTTAGTTAGTCAGTTAGTTAGTCAGTTAGTTAGCCAGTCAGTTAGTTAGCCAGTCAGTTAGTTAGTCAGTCAGTCAGTTAATCAGTCAGTTAATCAGTCAGTTAGTTAATCAGTCAGTTAGTCAGTCAGTCCGTTAGTTAGTCCGTTAGTCAGTCAGTCAGTTAGTCAGTCCGTTAGTTAGTAAGTCAGTCAGTCAGTTAGTCAGTCAGTCAATTAATCACTCCGTTAGTTAGTCACTCCTTTAGTTAGTCCAGACTGACTAACTTAGTCTAACTGACTGTCAATTAGTTAGTCAGTGAACTGACTGACTCACTGACTAACTAATTGACTGACTGGCTAACTAACGGACTAACTAACGGACTAACTGACTGACTGACTGACTGACTAACTGACTGACTGACCGACTAACTGATTTACTGACTGACTAACTTACTTACTGACTGACTAACTTACTGACTGACTAACTTACAGACTGACTAACTTACGGACTGACTAACTTACGGACTGACTAACTAACGGACTGACCGACTGACTAACTAACTAACCGACTGACTGACTAACTGACTGACTAACTAACGGACTGACTAACTGACTAAATAACTAACTGCCTAAATAACTAAATAAATAAGTAATCTCTAATAATTAAAAAAAATCAAGGAAATAACATATTATTGGAAATTTTATAATAAAATAATTATAAATAATATTGGAAATAACATACATTCAAAAACATAGTAATCGATATAATTTAATGTTAATTATACAAACAAAATACATTGTATGCATTTGAAACAAGAAAAGATTTTTAGACATTTGACAGACATCAATAATTTGAATAAACATTTACCAAAAACGCTTTTCAACCACCAAACGATAATGCAAATTAGGATCCAATTTGCTAAGTAATTTTTTACACGGTCCCTAAAATTCGTTTTTTTCTGTATTTTTACAATAACTCGGCAAATAATTGTTGTTGAATTAAAAACTTCGGGATTTTGGTTCTACTTGATCTACTTTATCGATTTATGTAACAAAAATTTGGGGTTGCTATTCATGTTTTATTTTTTCTTATTTAAATTTAAATAAAAAAATAATAATAATTAAAAATTGATGAAAAAACTTGTGTGATTTGTTTTTGGAAGATTAAGAAGTATATAATGAAAAAAAATGTTGGTTTAATTCATTTTATTTGTGGAGGTATGAATAAAAGTTTGTGAAACTTTTTTAACATTATGGGCCTTCAATTTCGAATGCTTATATCTCAACAAATAATGCAAATTAATAAATTTGTTTTTGGATCTGGGGTATTTTGAAGATGATAAATATTTTTGTATAAAAAAAATGGGTGTTGCTATTGGAATTTTCAAAGCTGGTACTCATTTTAATATGTAGACGTATAGGCTTTAGACCCTTATACAATTTTGGTTGCCAGTTCTGAAGACAGACAGACGGACCTATCCTCGAAAATACTTTTTTAGAATCCGCTCCCTCCATAACATATAGAACTAAATCTTTATTACGGCTTTTCGACTCCATCGCAATCGTTTCATTACCTTATATTTCATATTAGGTCATTGAAAGTAAAGCGTGTCTGCTTGATGTAACACTCTGTCATTAAAAAACACATTTTTAGCCACGCATTTAGTTCCAATGTGAATAAATTGATGTTTTGTGATAACTTAATATTTCTTTCCTCTAAAAAGGGCTGTTTTGAAGAATTTTAATATCATCCACCAAATATCAGAGTTTTTAGTAATTTAATAGAGGTTTAAAAATAAAGTTTTTGTGAGTCTAGGATGTCAATTGGTATATTCTGCAAGCCATCAAAACAAACCTCCGATATTTTAATTAATAAAATTAGAATAGAATTATTTGTAAAAATCCCGAAAGCTGGTTAAATTTCTTTGCACTTTACAACTTGTATAAGTGGTAAAAAAGCATCGATCTATATGTGTTAAATTTTCATTTTTTATGCTTATAACTGAGTTATATGTATTCTAGCATTCAATAGATACACTTCAGCATCAGAGACATCTTTATCACTAATGGATACAGCCAAAAATTTGATATTGGCAGAAAAGACCGAATTTTTTACGAGTAAGTTTACTTAAGAGGGATTGTCAGTCCCATAGAGCTAATGCATTAGTTTTCTAATCACAACTTCCGCAGAAGTATTGCTTTGACATGTTAGCCCTTTTTTTCTCAGGTATGAGAATCAACATAACATCGAAATGAAACAAATTTTGAAACGAAAATGTTATTTAGTTATTTAATTATATATTTTTGAAGTTTTAAAATGCCAAATATTGCAGCAGATGGCGACACTATTTTAAAACGTTATCAATTAATAATTAAATAACCGGATGTTATTTTCTATTCAATTTTGTTTTAAATTGATGTTATGATGATTCGCATACCTGGTGTAAATGGGATAACATGGCAAAGCAATTCTTTTGCAAAAATTGTGATTTCAAAACTAATGCATTATCTCTATGGGACTGACAGTCCCTCTTAAAATTGGCTTGTTTCAATTATATCAAGACTTCTAGCATTTTAAAACTATATAAAAAACATAAAATAACTTAACAAAAAGTACTTGGTTGTTTATATTGTCTATCGTGTTGAAAAGTTGGCAATATCTAACCATGTATTTAAAAAAAATTTCAACTATTACTTAACATAAAAATGCGAAATCAAACTGTTATTGTCTTTCACTCATATTAGGACGGCTGAGAACTGATTTTGTAAAACAGTCGGTTTATTTAATAACAAAAGGCATGCCACCTTTCAAAAAGCTTGCCAGTCTCCTAAAGATGTTCAATCGGCAATCTATTCATATGTCAAAGCGTTTTTTATACTTAAGGTGTCAAAACCTAAAAAGAACAAACACATAAATGAAAATTTTGTTATTTTACTAATCAAACTCAACGGCGTTATAAACGAGTTGCTGTTGTAAATGTCTCGTTGTAACCGAGTTTGACGTAAATAAAAAAAAACGTATGATCATTGTATAAAAAATGAATATAAAAAAAATGTGTGAAAATTAATATGTTAATAATATAATATAAGTAAATTAATTTTTTTTTTTTTAAATATTTTTTGTATGGAAAAACAAGCGCCGAACCTAAAAACTAGCTCAACAGGATTTGGGGAGAGTACCAAAAAAATTTCTATGCAATTTTTGATTTATGCATAAGTTATTATTTACTTGATATATTTTCTTTTTCGTTCAAACCAGGGTCTCAAAACCAAAAATACAAAGTGGTTTGTTACTTCGACTCCTGGGGTTATTCCCGTAGAGGGGAGGCGAAGTTCGACATGTCCGCTTTCCCGCCAAATTTGTGCACCCACGCCATCTACGGGCTCGCCAAGCTCGAGGAGAACCAGATAGTATCCGGTCAGCCGCTGAGGGACCTACCGGAAAATCTGAGTGAGTTTTTAATCTTAAAAGACTTGGTTTATAAGAACACAATACCGGCCGCTGAGATGTGCGCTCGAATTGCCTTCTTTCTTATTGACCCTAGGGGACTGGGGATCCCAGTCGGTTAGGCACTCGCCTAGCATGCGAAAGTTCCCAGGTTCGGGTCCGGCATCGCCAAAATAACTGCCGACCTATAAACGGCCCGTGCAGCCAAATCGTCCGATGAATAATACCCCGTGTAAGGGAGTGCACGTTAAATATCCTTCAAAGTCCTAACGCTGCGTACGATGTCGCAATTAACGGTTGCGTTGGGTGCCTATTCAGGTGTCGGCTCGTCACTTGACTGTGGTTCTAAAATACGACGCCCGTCGCCAATAGCCCTCGTGTAGCTCTAGTGCGACGATAATTCAAACCTAACCTAACTTTATTGACCCTAATTGTCACGTGACAGCTACGTCCTAAATAACGTTGTTCTCGGCGTTTGTAAAACTTGAATCAGTCGTGGTTTGATTACAGCGTCCAAAACGTACGAAATGACCGATGTATCTACCTATTCGGAAGAGATAACAGTTGCCTTTGTTCACTACACTAGATGAAGACGTATCGCTAGCCGCGGATTCTAACATATCATCCAAGCGAAAATAAAACTGTGATATCGTGCAGCAGGGGGCTTTATAGAGCTTTGACATGCGTTTTCAGTCCTTACAAAACAGGACTTGAGGGGGAATGACCAAACCTAAGTACCTCTGCTCTGCGTTAATATACAAGGCAAAAAAAACCGTGAGTTTTTAAGGCACATTTCACTAGTTGCATTAAATATGTTCATAAAAGGTTTTCTTCATATGATAACTGTAGCAGACTTACAGAGCTCTATATAATCCCACTTTTCGAAATAGGTTCGAATATTTTTTATTGATTTTTACAAAATAAATTTACACAAAATATTTTAAACAATTTCAAAAAGTAGGATTATAGAGCCTTGTAAGTCCACAACATTTATCACATAAAAACAGTTTGTAAAAAATATTCAATAAAGCCGAAGAAATGTGGCTCAGAAAATCATGGGTTTTTTTTTCAATTGGATTAACACAGAGGCACTTTGGTTTGGAGATTCGCAATCATTTCCCCTTAACCCCTGCTTAGACGCTTTCATGAAAATTACGGGGTGCGGCTGTTGGCTTGCCCTAGATTTTTTTTTTTTAAATTTCAAACTTTAAAAAAATTAAAAATTAAAATTGAATATATTGATGAATGAATTTATGTTAATATATGAACTTTAACACCAATAAATCACTAAAATCACTTAACCACTATATTTCATTCCATGTTTTAGAAGGATACCAGATCTTCAACGACCTGAAACTCAGAAATCCGAATCTGAAGACCTTGATCGGGATCGGAGGATGGGACATGGGATCCGCTCCGTTTTCCTTCATGGCTTCGAATCCTGAAAAAAGGTCCGTCTTCATAGACAGCGTGGTTTCGTTTATCGACAAACACGGATTCGACGGCATAGACATAGACTGGGCGTATCCTGGCAGTAATGGTGGCAGGCCAGTTGATAGACAGAATTTAGTTATACTCTTACAGATAGGTTAGAGGTGTGCTCAGTGCCGGATTGTCTACAAGGCCCGGGCCTAGGGGCCCAGTCAGGAAGGGGGCCCTTAATAAAAAGATAAAATCGCCAAAAAATCGTCTAAAAAAATTTAAAATCTCCGAAATTTACGCTCCGAATGCTGTTGTAGAGTCGTAGGTTGTATACATAGAGTCCGAATAATGCGCAGTCAATTGACTATGATGACGTCATTCGTTCTTTTGCACAGAAGAAAGTTCACCGTGTGATTTTATAAATTTGATAAAATAACTGTAGTAACATACTGTATTATTCTGATGTTTATTAAAGTCGATTACAAATTATATGTTCTGTACTAGTGTATTTAATTTGCTAAATTTCCAAAATAGCTTCGAGCTGGGGGAGGGCCCCAAATGTCAAGTGCCTAGGGGCCCTGGGTCTTTAAATCCGTCACTGGGTGTACTTAACGGCTAATGAGACCGAATGACCGCGGGTCCCCAAACCAAACAAGTGCCTCTGTGTTAATCCAATGAAAAATTATTTTTTAAGCCACATTTCTTCGGCTGTATTGAATATTTTTAACAGTTTTTTTATATGATAAATGTAGATTACATACTGGGCAGTGTAGTCCCACTTTTTGAATTGGCTTGTATACTTCGTGCTAAAAACATTTATAAGAAAATTACAAAAATATTCGAATTTTTTTTAAAAAGTGGTATTATAGAGACCTGTAAGTCAGATACATTTATCATATAAAAGAACCGTTTGTAAAAAATATTTAATACGAGAAAAGGTTCAATTCGATATTTTCAAGCTGCTATTCGGAATCTACAGCTTCTAATGTATCAGAAAGAGATTATAAGTGCGTCATTTCGGGTAGGATGCAACTTCTCCATTGATACAAGTAATAAGTGTTTGAAAATGCCATAACGTTTTCAATTTCTAGATTAGGTATGTCACCTCAGATGGCTGTAAAATATTCATAAGCCCAAGATTGCGGGTTCAAGCCCTGGCTGCGTCTGCAGATTTTCAAGATGGAAAAATCATGGGCACGCATGTCATATGATTATGTGGCATGTAAAAGATCCCTTGAGGACCCATTTAGCTTGGGTTCTCTCGGCAAAATTAAATACCGGCATACCTTAACATCCACAGAGAACTCAGGTTCATTGCAATGTAAACGGCCAAATTGGTAACAGGAGCTGCCTACACTCTTAAAACAAACGAGCGGTTTTAACTCAGTCTGAGTTAATTTCCACTCCTTTCCGTGCCGAAAATGCACTTCTCCTATAGGAGTGAATTTCACTCTTTTTCGGAGTGGGTAAAAGAAATAAAAGAAAACAATCTGCGTCCTACACTCTTAAAACGAGCGGTTTTAACTCAGTCTGAGTTAATTTTCACTCCTTTCCGGTGCCGAAAATGCACTTCTCCTATAGGAGTGAATTTCACTCTTTTGTTTTAAGAGTGTAGATGGTGCCACACACAAAAAAAGTTCTCTCAGGTCTCGGGAATATGCCGTGTCTTTTTTAAGGATTTAATCCGCCAAAAAGCAGCTCAGTTGAAAAAAAAATAAATTAGATATTAGGTTAGCTTAAATTGTAAGTCTCATTAGAGCTAAACGAGGACTATTATATTAAGTATTATTTTTTGTGTATTGTTAGGAGCTGAAAGCGGCATTGAAGCCACGAGGAAAATTAATGACAGCCACGGTGTCTGCAACAGCATCTGTTATAGAAATGGCTTACGATATTCCGAAGATCTCTGAGTGAGTAGCGCATTGGTTTGTTAAATCAATAAAAGCCTACACGCACAACCAAAAAACAGATACTGTTTTACAAAAAAAGTATACGGGCCGGATCAGTTGAGGAACGATTTATATGGGGTGTTGATACTGCCTGCTTTGATATAAGGACTTTGACGCCTGTTTTGAAGCTCAGGACTTTGCTTTAGTTGCGTGAAAGTTGTTAGATGTGCGCCTTTAGATGGCGCTACGTCCGAAGTTACCACTGAAGAGGTAGGGACCGTCCCGGTTTTGATCCGGGCACCTCTTGCGTGGTGCTAGTGCTAGCCCAATGCTAAACCGTCTATGACAAAGTAATTACTCGGTCGCGAGGATTGGGTATTTGTTCTCATCGTCACAGGCCCTCCCGGAATGGGGTTATTCCACCTTTACCTCTTTTTCTTTTGTGTTACAGGCCTGCCTGGCCATTATGGCCGTTAAAAACGAGTAAGATAATATTTCTTAAATAAAGCTTTCGGTTTTACAGGGAGCTGGACCAAATCCATATCCTCAGTTTCGACTTCTACGGTTCGTGGAACAACTACACCGGCATGAACGCCCCGCTCTACGCCCCTGCAGAAGCGACGATGGAAGAGAAGGAGGAAACAGTCGTGAGTTCCGTTCAGAGTCACTCGACATCGACTCTACAAAGTAGTGACGACCTTAGCGAATCGCCAACCTGCGATTCCAAAAGATCACTATTCTGGTGAATTCCGTCTGTTGGCTACAAAAGGACACTGAATTTGCACTTGATGAACCGGGTGGTGAAAAGAAATATTGGCCGATTGAGTAACTCCAGATCTGATAGATGTCGGATATAGTTTTGCTGGATAAATGTCTCGCTACAGTCAAAAATAGGTTATTATCATGCAGATAGTAGAACCTTGTGTTATTGCACGCTTTGTAGACGAGACAAAGGGGGGGGGGGGGTTAAAATCTGATTCCTTTTTCCTCCCATGTTGAGCGCCGCTCGGGGAGTTGTGTAGAATAAATCAGTACTAAGTACTAAAATTACGCTTTTAAGAAGATTTTATATATCAGAGTCTATGGCTAGTAGTTGTTTGCAGTTCTATTTATATTCAGTGAAAAAATTTCTGTGTTTAACACCATTTTAAACATTCGTTGAGCCATCAAGTAGAGGGTCTACCTCTCCCCTCAAAATTCATGAAGGTGGCCGTTTTTTCGGGACTATCTTCAGAACTTCTCCAGATATAGCCGAGCCATTTTATTTTTAAACTGCTTCGGATGACCTGTGATTTGAGGTTGAGGCTGCTTATAGAGCCTATAAAGTTCAAATTTAAGATGATTGTCGATACGAGCTTATATGATATATACAAGCCTTAGCAATATGAAAGAAATTGTGTGTTTGTGCGTTTCAGGATTTCGCAGTCAATATGTGGCTCGAGGGAGGGGTGCCGAAAGAGAAGCTGGTCCTGTCCCTCCCGTTCTTCGGTCGGACTTACACCCTGGCCGACCCCTCGAAGAACGGGGTCGGGGCGGCGGCCACTGGGGCAGGGAAACCCGGGCAGCTGAACGGGAACGACGAAGAACTGGGCTTCAATGAGGTGAGTGGTGACGAAAGAGTTGAAGAGTCCACTGTAAAAACCTTTTCATCGACTGGGAATCTGTATGCATCAGGTCTGCTTGACGACTGGTGTGAAGAATCCAGTTTTGCCTTGGTTCTTGAGCGTCGAATTTGGGGGGGATCTCGGTCATTAGAAAAATAGTATAGTGTAGAACACACTGCTTAATAAATTTCAGAATCTTAATATTTTTCTGATAGTCTGCCTATTTAATAGATTTTATTTACCAAAATACAGATTTGATAACGCGAATAGCAAATGTGTAAAACTTGTATATAATAGATAAATTTAAATAATAAAGAGAAGTTTTTAGATAATTAGTTAATTAATTAATTAATTAATTAATTAATTAATTAATTAATTAATTAAGAAGTATTGAACTACGATTTTTTTTACCAACCGAGGTTCACGCACGTCTGACGCTGGAACCGTGGGAGAAGAACCAAGGGAGAAACCGATCCGAATACTCGCCAAGCAGTTCTCAATACGGACAAGTGCCCAGTCGATGAAGGGCTTTTTGCCCTGGACTCCTCAGTTATGTAGCAAAACCCACGTCACTTGGCGAGTCAGCTGTAGTCCCGGTAGATAATTCGTCTGTACTAGAACAGCCACGCCTACAGTGACGCCATAGTTACGTCAAGCATTGTATTCGTCCCCACAAACAAACACGCTTCGTTCGAATTGTCCATTCTGGGATCCTCTGCTTATCTCTAAAATTAGAAGGATCCAATTACGGTCGGTAATGCTGCCCTCTATCGCGTTGCCCTCAAGCGAGGGAAGCTCAATGCTATATACCCGGACGAGAGAACGTGATAGTAGTGCTGCCCTGTACAGTTCCACAAGAGAAGCCCTCTACCATGCCACAAAGCTGGCCAGATAAACCCTGGTACCTGAACAGGAGTGACGGAGAGCTCCGATTCATTGAGTGGTTACTAAAGAATTGTGATAAGACCGGCATAATGGCAAGCAAGCCGATGACGTAGAACTCACGTCACTTGGCGAGTCAGATGTAGTCATAGATATCATAGTTAAAGTATTAGATTGGCAGATCACGTGACCTCCAATACTAACGACTACGGGACGCGAATGGAGGCCTTTTAAGAGGGCAAAATGGCCAGTGTTGCTGCCATTTTAAGGAGAAAAATACTACGAAAAAATACCATTTAATTCTAAAATTACAAAAAAAATATCGTAAAAATACTGACTGCATTTTGGAATCTTTTTAGTGACTTTAAATCCTATTCTAGTATTTAATTTTTTTTGTAATTTTAGAATTAAATGGTATTTTTTCGTAGTATTTTTCTCCTTAAAGTGGCAGCAACACTGGCCATTTTGCCCTCTTAAAAGGCCTCCATACGCGTCCCGTCGTTAGCATTGGAGGTCACGTGATAAGATGGCCGTGACGTGAAATGTTCCACTATATTTTCGGTATTCGGTTGAACCGTTTTTCAGGTTTTGAAATAAATACAAACCTAAGAAACGATTTAACCGAATACCAAAAATATTCAAAAGTTTCACACCATTTAACTGAGATTAAGTTTTCCAATTACTCAACATTTTTCTTTGATTATACACTGATGACACTGACTATAATGTGTTACACCAAATTTAAAATTAAAAATATATATTCATCTTTGACTGGAGTAAGTTTTTATTTTTATTTTGCAGATTTGCGAAAACCTCACTAAGAATAGGTGGGCTTCTGTTTGGGACACGGACTCGCACACTCCTTATGCCTACAAAGAAAACCAATGGGTCAGTTACGACGACCAGAAGAGTCTAAATACCAAGGTGTGTACTTTTTTTTCTTTAATTCACTACTATCAAGAAATTATCTATTAATGGTCATGTTTCACGTAGAGAGCGGCAACAGTTCCTGCGGTATTTTTTTCATTTTTTGTTCTTATGGAATTGCGTTTGTTTTGAAGAATACAATATTTTCTTACCTTTCTAAAACGAACGTTGTGTACAGACTTTTCTTTGAATAGAACTAAAGCTTTTCTCTGTTCGTGAATCACATTTAATTATTACTGTCCCATAATTTCGCTAAATTTCTCCATCAAAATATCATCTAAACAGAAGTTTTCCAACAACATTGACGTTTTGGTGAAAAATCAATCGAATTTCAACCTATAAAGTTTAATAAATAGCAGGAATGAAAACAAGTTTCACGTAAAGAACTCTAAAATCGAAATTCAGCAGACGACCACAACCGTTCATTTTGAGAGTGAAATTTAAACAACCAATGAAATAGCAAGAAGAAAAGATAAAAATAGGAGAGCTGGATCATTCTAAATTAACCTCATTTCTTTTTAAAAATTCGCTACGACTAAAGATTTTATAGAAATCATATTTTATTTATACTATATTTAAATTGCATGTTGTCAATGGACATGTTCCAGGTCTTGAGTGGCAACAGAAATGCTAATTGAAAAAAAAAATCTCTATCCGTGATTGATGAAACAATATCACGTGGGAACATTGCATTAATCAGAGTGCCGATTGATGGAAATACAAGAATGAAACCAGTAATCATATACGTCACCTTAAGCGAGCTAATTGTAGAGAAAAACTTCAGAATGAATAAAGCAGAGGCTTAAAAAAGAAAAGCGGATTTTGGGCTTAAATATGTGTTGTAAAGTGTTATAAAAGAAAAAATACCACCCAAGGTTTTTTTTTTTTTGCTCAAATTCTTCCTAGTTGAATAAAGGATGAACAACTATACTGGAGACATAGTGATGCTGCCATCTACATTATAAAAAGGATACTATTTTGTACCCTAAATTACAAATTCGATACAATATTTTATACATGGTTGGTTTTATAAAACAATAAAAGTAATAACAATAATAATAATGATGATAATAATAATGATTAATAATAATAAATAATAATCTAGGAATTATATGTGCAGCAGTTACTAACTTCAGTTATGCTTTATTTCTAGGTCGAGTACCTTATTAGGAAAGGTTTGGCTGGAGCTCTTGTTAGATCCATTGACACCGACGATCATAAGGGCCAATGCTATGGGAAAAAATATGTTCTGCTCAGATCGGTGGCTAGCAAGCTCTTGCTGTGATGGCAAAAACAAAAGGAAAACAAACAAACATATTTTGTGTCGAATTCGTCAATTAATGAATTTCTAAACATTTATACCAAATGTATGAGGTTTTCTCTTTATTACATACTGTATGTATATGTGAGGCATTTTGTGTAGCTCTCTTTTGTTTTTTGGAATAAAAATGTTAAACACAGGCTTTTTTTGCAATTTTGTTTGTTTTTTCGTTTGCAGTTTATTGAACATAGCTTCCGACAATTGATTAAACACTGAACATGCATTGGTAAGCCTAATGCAAGGTTCATTTTGAAATAAGAAACGAAAACTGATGTAAATGAAAAAATTAAGTAAAATTATTATTTTTTTTGGATTCATGTCAATTGCAGCTTAATTTTAAGTAAGATGTCGCAAATATTTTAAAACCTATGACGTCTTACAGGGAACATAAGATAGGATTGAGGAGATATTTATAAAAGCTAGCTCAAAATGACACAGCAATTCATTAGTTTATTATTAGTTTGTTTATTTGTTTATTAAAGTTAAGTTTATCTTGAAATAAAGTATGTTTTATTTAGTTTTCTTTCAAACTTAGCAACTAGATAGCAAAATATATGTGTGCTCTTGATAATGAGTGCAGCATGAGAATTTTTATGAACACTAACATGACACAATGTGTCCAACACATAGTTCTTTGTTAATCGCGCTGGTACTTAATTTAAACAGCAGTCATTTTAATCGATATTTTTAGCCTGCTTTTCTTTTTTTTAATTCGAAAGAATTAAAAAAAGTGAAAAAGTAGGTATTGACATGCAGTCGATGTCCGTCTGTTTGTCTGTCCGTCTGTCTGTCCATACCCCCCTTCCAAAATCGGTTCTATCATTCGGATCTTATTTTTTTGTTTTGTTAGAAAGCTATGACCGCAGAGACCCAACTTTCATACTTTTTGTCCGCCTGTCTGTACATCTGGACGGACATAAATCTACTATCTGTCGGCGAATTTCCCATTGAATTAGCATTGAAATTCAATTTTGAGTCATTTAAATCACTGTTGCCAAATCAACAATGACATGAGAAACTTTATTTAAAAATATTTGATGCAAAATAATTTATTCATGAATCATTTTGGAATGACGTCATAAAATGTAGAAAAATGTGATTCTTTGATTGTTCATTAGATGTTTTCCAAGAAAGCGGCAAGGCATATTTTTTGCATACAATTCTGCTTAGTTTTAATTTACATTTATTTTTTAAAATGCAGTTTGGAGTAGTTTCCTTATTTTTGTTATTAATAAATATTTAATTATTCTTCGAACTACAAATAAATCGAGCATACGATAAATAATATTAAGTTATTTGTGAAAGAATATTAAGGAAAATAGTTGATTGTGGCTTTTATAGAAGTTTAAATTATAGCTGGATGCTGTGTTTAGGGATTTTTTTTTCTAATGTGTGTAAATCTAGTGTGGAAACGATTGTTGATGATATTTACTGATATGAACCTAGTTGTTTCCCGATTAGAATTTCAGTAAGTATTTAAGTAACAGGAAAGTAGGCTATTTTAGTTCTTTAAGAACTTCTTGTTACACAACAAATCTAACAATGAATAAACCATAAAATCCTAATTAAAATTTATTTAGTCATCTTCAAACTGTTGATATATTGCAATCCGCAGTTCATCAGCAATCTCTTAAAATCTGGGAATAAATTTTACAATGGAATGGATATAATCTGCAATTTTACCAGAGGCGTAGCTACCGCCGTATATGCCGTATCAATTATACGGGGCCCCCGGACCACGGGGGCCCCCAACGTGTGCAAGCAAAAATTAATAAAAACTTTCCCATTTTTTTTTATTTCACAAATGACAAAAGTAAAAAAAAAAACAATTTCTTTTTTTCCCGTTTTTTTTAATCCAAATATTTTATCAACATTTTTTTAAAAATATTCTTGCGGAAAGAAAACTTAACCTGCCCATGACGACTAGTAACAGTTGCAAGTAGCCGCGTAATTGCAGTATGTTAGTGTTCTTCTTATCAGGCGCGCAGCCAGGATTTTTTGAAGGAGGGGGCTTAACTTCAGAAGGGCACTTTTACACAAATTCTTGAGGGTCTGGATTACACCCAGGATCTGAGAAGGGTTCGGGAAATTTTGAAATGTTAAGTTTCCAAAATGCTAGTTTTGAAATACTTGTAAATATACTAAATTTACATTAATGTTTTACAAACTTAACTGCTGGGAAAAACGCTTAAGACAGTGAGTGGTTGATAAAAAGAATTCCCAGAGGAAACTAAAATTACTGAAATTCTGAAAATTGGCACGAAAATAGTTCTTTCATTGGAATTGGAACCCCGGGAAAATATTCGAACCCCCCCCCCCCCCCAAAAAAAAAAAAAAAAAAAATGTGGAAATGAGTGAAAAGGAGTAAAATGTTTTCAACAAATCTCTGATATCTATGTCGTTTTTGACATACGATTATGAAATTTTTAATGGCGATTTTTTAAAACTATGTCTATAAGTTATGTTAGCTAAAAATTCATTCATCTACCTAGAAATCGAATGAATTCCAAAAGCTATGGGATAGAGCAACATTTTAAAATATTTTTTAAATTTTCTTTTCAAAAGTTGCCAAACAAACCCTCGTCCAAAAAGATACATTTAAATTCAAAGGCATGTTTCAAGTTTCAAATTAAATAATTTATAAAAGATATACAGTTCTTGTTCTTCTTTTCTTTTTATTATTATTTAACGATCACTGATGATTCAAAAGAAATATTTTTCCTGAAAGTGATTTATTTTGTGGGGTTCAAAATAGAAATGGATGTGATACAAGTAACATCTTTGCTGGTTTATCAAAATTCACAAATAATGATTGATATACCAATAAGTAGCACTACACAAACTCTTGTGATTAATTATTAAATTACAAAATTCAGTCCCCTTTATTTTTGCCCTTAGTGCAAGTTTATCTATTAGTATTTTTTTTTCCAATGTCAACCTTCCTGTGAATGGAGATTAATGCCGAATTTGTTTAGTTTAGTTTGAATTATCGTCTCACTAGAGCTACACGAGGGCTATAATGCCAGACTTCAGTTGTAGAAGCCTAGAAACAGGCAAAAGCAACTTTTTAAAGCCGTCGTCCGTTTAGTCAGTCGTTAGCATAATAATCCGTATCAAATGATTAATTTTAGAAAGTGATTATAAGCAACGTTTATGGTTTCGTTTTGCAAGAAAATTGTGCAAATTAGCTTTTTTTGCATTAAAATACATTTTTTCGATTTCATTTATTTTAGAATTACACAAATTTGAGAAAATTAATTTGGATGGAAGGGCACTTTGTCGCAGTCAGGGGTGGGGCTCGAGCCCCTCCCCTGGCTGCGCGCCTGCTTCTTATAGTTCTAGTTATGATCAGATCAAATTTGTCAACCAGCATCAGCGCCTAAGTAATGTTTGTTATAGAGTCGGATTCGCAGTAAGTTGGTGTTCCTTTTATAGTTCTAGCTATGATCAGATTTGTCAACCATCAGCCTCAGCACCTAGTAATATTTGTTAGTTAGAGACGTAATCGTAGCAGATTTTTGTTTTTTTTTAAAGTTTTTTTCTGAAAAAATCGATCAACCAATCATAAATCCTCGTAATATCTACTAGTTGGCAGTGTAATCGGCATAGGATCAGGGTTCAATTTCTTTCTTAGTTTTAGTTCAGGACAGATCAGTCAACCAAATTTCAGGTTCTTTGTTGTTTCCAAAATTACGATGGCCTATGTCTTCATCACTACATAGGATTTTTTGTTGTTGCTGAGGGAATGTTATTGTGTTTTTAATTGAAAAACAAAAGACAATTTATTTAACGTTTGCCATACACAAGATATGGAGGTTGCTGTTTAACTTAAAATAGAACTGAAGTGCTCGTAAATCACGAATTAACAAAACAATAATTTTTTAATGCAATATAAGTTTTAAAGGTTCGCAGTGAAATCATATTTTTTTACGTGTTTCAAACAAATTTCCCACTAAATGACCAACTTTGGCGCTTGATTTTTCTTCCATCGTGAATCGGCCGATTTAAAAGAAAAATAACCGGTAATCAATTATTTTTGAGTGATTAGTAAACAATCGCCTGCCCCCGCTGAAGGGACTACGGACAGAGCTTAGAGGAATGTTGGCAGGTATTATTAAGTAATCTTTTGAATAGACTGTGCGAATTATGGAATCAAAATTCGTAATCTTTTGAATAGACTGTGCGAATTATGGAATCAAAATTCATTCAATAGTTTGCTAAATGAGTCCAAAGATTTAGCAAAAGAGTGGAGGGTAAAAACTGTTTTTAAGAACAAAAGGCAAAAGATAACGAAGCGTTTTTTTATGAGTTATCACAAGATAAGAGAATTTCAGACCCAGAATCCTATTTCAAAGAGTCAATGTATACTAAAGACATCTCAGTTAATCTTTATGACCAATTAAAGGATCTAAAAACATGCCTAAATCTGAAATTAAAAAAATTCATTCCATTAAGGAACTGATTGAATTATTGCTGATAAAATTCAATAGTCTTGCATCCGGTTTTCCCGAGGTAATAACAACATGCTTTTTATTCTTGACCCTTCCAGTTACACAACCGCAACTGCTGAAAGAAGTTTTGTTTTTCAAAATTAAAACTGATAAAAAATTACCTAAGAATTTCGATGGGACAGAAACGCCTATCAGACCTGTCACTATATTGTTCATAGAGGCAGAAACAGAAAAACTAAAGTCATCATCAGCTATAAATGAATTAGAAAATCAGTTTGTCGAAAAAAAGGCAAGGAGGGTATATAGTTAATTTGAATTGTTTGTAAAATATTTGGACAAAGTGACAGTTAACTATGATGAATAAATATTTCTTTTAATTTTATGCATTTTTTTCTTTTGTGAGAAAACTTTACCCTTCCTAAGGGCCCCCAAACAAATTTTTATACGGGGCCCCGCCAAGGCACGCTACGCCTCTGAATTTTACTACTAAGAAAAGTAAAATAATAAAATATAAATAATAATAATGAAAATGGGGAAAATTAGAAGAAATGATGTAAGACGATACTGAACGGGTAAGCATAGCGCATATAAGTAACTTCTCAAAAGCATTTTAAGGCAATACAATTCCATAACTTTTCATTTACATTCAGTTTTAAAAGAATATCGAAAATTTCGAGATAATTGCTCCGCTAATACTGGCTCTAAACAGTGAATTTACAGAAAACGATAGATCCAGATTCCAGAGATTGTTCTATATATAGTGTGTAAAAGTGTAAAGCAATAAGAAAACGATATAGTCGTTTTGATTTGATTTTAGTAGAGCGCGTTGTGTCCAGGGAGGAGAGAGGGGTAAGGAGAGGCCCCATAATATTAACGAATTGAAGTATTGCCGTCAGAATTTTCCGAGTTCTGCGCATAACAAAACCCAGTGCATTGTGGGTTGCATCTCTTATAGAAAAACTGTCTGCTCTCTGTGCAGGTGTTGTCTGGTGTACTTGTTAGATGGAGAAAAAGTAATATGAAGTTTCATTTTCAATGTTTTATAAACAAATATTTTGCTTAAATATCCTGTGTAGACTTTGGATGCTTAACTAACTTTTCAAAGAAAATTTCTGGAATTACATTTTACAGGAAAAAAATATCTTTATTAAAATTAAACTTTGCTTTATAGTTTGCAAAATCCATATTTTGCTACTAGATCGTACCTGAACTTGATTATGGATTTATTGCATGTGGTTTAGTTTATTTAATTCATTTAAGTTAAGTTTCATTTTGAGTTACTTATTTTAATTACATTTGAATCGCTAAATGTAAAAAGGTACTACTTTCACTAAAATGTTAAAATAAGAAGGATAGTAGAAGATTCGCCAATGGACTTGGCCCCTGTTTACATTTAGCAATTCATTTGTTGTTAAAAATTAGGAACAGCTGTATAGTGTTTTTTTCTGTTTTCTAAAACTTTTCTTGTTACCAAATATTAGGTTTCCATAAGAGGAAATTTTAAGAAAGAATGGGTAAAAGCTGTCAAAAGGGACGGAATCCTTCAAAACACAGTGTACTTTGTTCAGAGCATTTTGAAGAATCAGATTTTGATAGATGTTCCACGTTACGTGTTTATTTAAAGCCAAATGTTGTGCCATTACCTGTTCCAACATCTCGCACAGGGCGAGTGATCAAACCTCCTTAATGTTTAAAGGACTATAAATGAACTTTAAAATAAATTTGTGTATTAAAATTATTTTGTTGTATTAATAATTGTGTATAATTTATGTCATTATTTTTGGGCTTAAAAATTCGTAACTTAAGTTCCCATTTTAGCTCATTAATTATTGTTAATGTATAATTTTAAAGCTCTTATACCCTTGAATTTCTTAAGGTAATTGACCTCTTCTCTCAAAATAAAGAGGTTTTTTTTTAAATATTGGCAAATGTAAGTTTATTTAAAGCATTTAGTTAGCAAACTATTTAAATAGCAACTAAATAAAGAATCAATAAGAGCTATTTATTCTGTCTTTTATATCACTTGTGAAGTACTGAATTGTTTTGTTCTTATTCCTTAGAATTTTGAAGGTTTTTTTTGTTGTTGTTAATTTTATAGTAATTATGTTTACATTCTACCTATGTGTTATATTCTTACACATTACTCTTGTGCTTAGAGCCAGAGGTAACTTGGTTGGGTTTTCTTTAATTGTGTCGTCAATATAAACAGAAGTCTTCAAATGTCTTCTAGGCAAATGTTAATTTCGGTTTCATTAAAAACACTATTTCAATGTGACTCAGTTCCTATTTTACTTTTTGATTTATTGTTTATGTATAATCCAAGAAGGCAGAGCAAGTGATTTTAGATGGATTTTTTAATAACTAAATGGTTATTTTATAACACATATTTAAGTTCATTTGAAAGTTAGAGAGCTTATTCGTTTTCTAAATGAATTTTTAAAAACTATCGTGAAATTTAGGTGTTGCATGTTCGAATATACAGTCCTTGAAAATCTAGAAATATATCATTGAATGCTTCACTTCGTTAATATTATAAGGCATAGTACCTTGCAATTAAGACAAAACATTTTATTTTACAGTTGTGTTTGAGCAAAACCCACACATCAATGAATATATGTGTTATAAATAGATTTTAATTTTAATGGATAATTATTATATTTTAATTAATTTAAGTGGATAATTAGTTAGCTCCCATTAATTAAAATGGTTGAAAATAGGTCTTAGATCCTCCAAAACCAATTTCTGAATCCGCCAATTATTAAACCAAGACAATCTTTCACACTCCATGCTTTCACCTCATTCGTCTGCATTACCGATCTTGAAAACCGAAACTCATTATGCATCCCAAGATGCAATGCGGCGTTGGCTTCTTTTGTGCGCTACTGCGCAGGTACTGGGGCCTCTCCTTACCCCTCTCTCCTCCCTGGTTGTGTCAACGGATCTGCACACGTAAACATTTAATTATGGGAACTTTATTTGATACCAACACAATTTTTAACCGAAATGAGAAGGCCTCTGATTTGTGCGTGATCTATGTATTGTCCATATGCAATCCAGTGCGCCGATTTTAATGCAACCATATCAAACTTCCTTTTCAATATCAAAACTACATCAAAACTTCTCAACTCTGATTGCAAACGATCGTCATTAATACGTCACTTCCAAAACTTTGAAAGTAATATTTACGAAGTAAATCTGGCAATGTTCCTTTCTTTTCTTGTTTCTTTCTTGTTGACTTTTGGTGTTTAATGTCGTAAGCCGCTGTTAAATATTTGAAATTTATAATTCTTCTAATTTAAATAAAAATTTCTGAAGTTTCAGTATAATTTCACAACAAAAGTATGTATTTACTCATCTCTTATGATTCATAACGATTGCCGTTCCTAAAATATTTATAAATGTAAATTTGAACCCTCCTCAAATTTGCCGATTAGATAAAAATACCTTTCTTACTAATACCACGTCTTATTATAGTTACTTTGAATTTGTTTAAGTTTTAATTTAAGAAATAACCTTATTTATATTTTTCAAAATTACATTTAAAAAGAAACTTTTTCCTTGAAATATCGTTGAGGAAAACTCATTTCCGCCTTCCATTGCTTTAATAAGGTTTCAGAATTCAATGTAAGTTAACTATTAATAATTTTATCACTTTTAATCATAGCGATTGTTCCTCTTAATAACTTAAACAAGTTTTAATGTGTTCTTTGCTATATTGTATTTTTTAAAACAGCTGATATGGCCCGGTTTATTTATTAGCGGTTTCGTGATAAATTGTTTCTAACTTATAAAGTTGTATTGAAATTCTTATAGAATGTTTCTTATCTGTTTTTTTTTTTTGCTTGACAGAAAAGGGCTGGTCATGGTCTTGATGACATTATTAATTTATGTGTTTAATCATAAATTATTTTGACTTATCAATTGATAACAATGAAAAAACAGCTGTCATTTACTAGGGGAGTGTTGTACCCTGACCTTAAGTGTTAGCTGTTTTGCATTTTCTTATAACACTCACTGTCCCCTCTAAGATGTACTTGAAAAAATTAGAAGTAAACTTTCAAAGTTAAGACTAGGAAAGTTTAGAATTAATTTTAATTACTTTTTAACTGCTGTGTATTTTCATTTTAAAATTCTAAATTTTTATTGTCTATGGCCATAAGTTTCTATTTAGTACCATAAACAACATTTTAACCGACTCAAATTTCCTGTGGCATTTGTTACATATAACTTTAATTTTTGTACCACAACTAAACGGCTATTTTTAAAATTTCTAGTTTTTGTGAAAGGCGTAGTTGAATCATACTGCTTTTTTAATCAGTAAATTTTAATCATACGGTACTGCTTGGCGCGTTTCCAAAAACCTGCCAACTTGGCGAAACTCGCGTGTTTACCCGCTGCCAGATTCCTTCACGTTGATGCATTAACCGAAAAGGTTGTAAGCGTTATACTAGCGTTGCTTTTAACAAAACAAACCAAACTCACGGTTTTGGTTTGCTTTTGACAACACTACACAATGGGCCAATAGTGGCAATCCATTACGCACGCGTTTAGGTGTCCGGGCAATTTTGTTTTCTCGAAAAAACATCAGTATCCAACATGCAGCAGTATTGTAGGGTCCAATGAAAGCCTAAAACACTCGTTTGGGGCTCCGGGCAATTTTGTTTTCTCGAAAAAACATCAGTATCCAACATGGAGCAGTATTGTAGGGTCCAATAAAAGCCTAAACACTCGTTTGGGGAGCCGGGCAATGTTGTGTAGCAAAACAAAACAAAAAAAGTCTCGAGCAAATTTGCGTTCAAAACCTCACGAAGTGACGATAGAACAAAATAATTCCGATGCGCACAACATCCGCGCAACCTACCCACAATTCCACGCAAGTATAACCAACGCCACCTAGTCACAACGCATTTCGCCAGAAAATGCCGTATCACCAAAAATAATTGTTTATCGTCCTCTACAAAAGCGCCAAATCCCTTGGCGACAGAAGTACCGTCAAATTAAAATTAACCTTTTAATCTACCATGTCATGTATCTGAAGTTCAAATAATGACCTGCCCATTCTTTTATCCCTTAATGGTTAATAAAATATAAATCAAACTAGTTTGGAACTAAACAATAGGGTTTCACATCATTCTGTTCAACTGCCTTCCTCCCCGGATCTCAGCTGAAAAGAACAGGTCCCATATCAGCACTGCTGTAAGAAATGTACTAGACTTGTCATCTATACATTGCTGCTGTCGGCTGGTAAACTGCAGTAGCTAGTCTAATGACTTGGACTGCTGTTACACATTCACTAAATAACTCTAAACTAAGGATTGGAAGGTTACTTATAAAAATAAAAAGTAACTCTGTTGCAGTTATTTAATTAGAAAAAAGTAATTCTGCTATACAGTTACTTACAGTTGTAAGAAAAATTGAAATTTTGTCATTTCACCTATTTTCAAAGAGAACCAAGACATAAGAAATAGGCACAATCGAATAAAGTTAGAACAAAATGTTAACATTGTTACATTTTAAATAATTAAATTTAAGCCGAACACCGAGGTAATTACACTGCTGTCTGTGGGTAGTACATTGTTTTCCCTGCCTAACTTTTATATAAGACTGTATCTTGTGAGAAATGAGTTGCAACATATCAGTATAATAAAGTCTTTATTTTTCAGAACAACCAACCAAGATGAGTCTTCAGTGGACATTAGTAGCTGGATTTCTGTATGCAGAGATAGCAGTTGTCATTTTACTGATGCTGCCTTTCATATCAGCCAGCATGTAAACAAATAGTTTTTCTTAATTAAATATTTATTACAATGTGAATTACTTAATGTGAATACTTATGATAAAATGTTAAATAACTCAAAAATATAAATGTATGCAAGATAATCTAAATTTTAAATTAATTTATTTCACTTGTCAATTTACAGTTAATTTTTGTGTGTGTCTTACAAATATTCAACTAGTAAATTTTTATCAGTATTAGTAACATGATAAGTCTATACTTAAGAAAATTCATACTAGTAGCTCCTATAATGGAAGTAACTCCTATAATGGAAGATTATGATAAAGTCAAACACTTATGACATAAATACAAATAATGCAAGTAAGGAAGTTGAAAATTGTATTGGTTTCATAAATCTCATTGTAATTTTACTTTTTTTTCAGGTGGCAAAAGCTTTTTAAATCAAGATTTTTGAGAAGTCTGGCTGCCTATTCAAATTTTTACTTTTCTGCATTCTTTGTGATACTGTTATTGCTCTTCTTAGGTATGTATTGCTTTTTTTCTATATTAGGCATTTAATAAGTTCCAATTTTTTTTGTTTGTTATTGTGAATAAAGCCCATTTTTGACGTTTTTTGATGTAAATTCTTACATAATTCCTTCACTGTCTTTTTTTTCTTCTATTCAACAGCTTGCAAAAATTATTGTGACATATTGCATGGGTCTAGGTCCTAGGACATAATCCTGAGACTAGAAACACATTATTTTTGTATATTTATCTGGGTTTTTTTCTTCGAAATTAAAATGTTTATTTTAAATAATATAATCTGTTTGCTGTTTAAAATTGTTGTGATCTATTAAATATTTAAACTCAGCGTGAAAAACACCATTAACTTACTGCATTTCCTTCTGTGAGAAAAAATTATTTCCATTGCGACATAATAAATTCAAATTATAAAACAAAAACATTTAAAAGATAAACATAAATAATGAACTATTTAAAATACTCTGCTTAATTATGCATGTGATTTCTGTATAAAATGCATTTCCAATACAGCACTCCTTTTTCGAACCAGAAGTATTTTATGTTTACATAGCAATAAAAGAAAAATACCTCTTTCCAAAAGCAAAAATATTAATGCAAAAATTTGTAATTAAACTGTCTTTAATTAGGCATTAATTTATTGGAATTTCGACCCTGTCAGGCTTATGGCCTTTTCTTAAAAATTATCCCAAGAAAAATGTTTTAAAATACTTTCCAGAACATTCATGTTCTTGTAAAAAGAAAAAAAATGTAAAAATGAAATAATTCCCAGGTTCGTGTCCTGGCATCGCCAAAATAACTCTATAAACGGCCCGTGCAGTCAAAAATCGCCAATTAATATCGTTAAATATCCTTCAAAGTCCTAACGCGGCGTACGATGTCGCCCTTAACGGTTGCGTTGGGTGCCTACTCGGGTGTCGACTCGTCACTTGACTGTGGTTCTAAAATACGACGCCTGTCGCCAATAGCTCTTGTGTAGCTCTAGTGTGACGATAATTCAAACTAACCTAACCTTCTTGCATATAAACTTCTTCATCTTGATTCCAATCCCATAAATTAACCAACTGTCGCTCGAAGTTCCGTTGGGTGCCCGCTCAGGTAGCGACCTTGTCACTCAACCAGGGTTTTATATTACCAGACGTTATTGGATGTATTAAAACTCCTAAAGGAGGCTAGAAATAAACAGATAAAAACGATTAAATTACCAATTAATTTTATTCCACTCCTTTTATTCCATATTTTTGTGTTAATAGATTCCATAAGGCAAATGCAGAAATATTCCACTGCTAGAGACCAAGAGGTCGACCATGGGCACTTGGACGCGGAACTTCAGCAGAGCATGAAAATGTTCCGAGCACAAAGAAACTGCTACATTGCTGGTTTTGCTCTTTTCTTGGCACCGTAAGTTATGCTATTCTTAGTTTATGCCGTAAAAACTAGCAGGTAACATTTGTGCCAATCTTTCTATGGTCAGCCTTATCCACAGATGAGTATGATTGAAGAAAAATTTAGCAATTTTTCGGACTTATTCCAAATTACGAAAGCTCAGACTAGAATTTGGTATGTTTAATCTACAAAATTAAGTGCTCATTATACTATCAACTCAATTTCACTGTTGCCAAAATTTTTGACAAAAAAGTTATAAGAATTATAGAATGCTATTGACAAGTTATGTGTGTACATGTAGGACACTTTTTGTCTCTCCTTGCACTTGTAAACTACTAGAATTTGTTGATATTCTTATGTTGATTATTTGAGGTTTTTTTTTTTATTGAAAATGATTCAAGAAAATATTATTAATTCTGAAATTTTAGAATGTTATTATTGTATATTTAAAACAGTTTTCATTCAGATAGACATAGCATTTTTTTTAACAAGTTAACTGACAAGTGAATCACACAAGTTCAAAAGAAATGTATTTAATCTTTTATTAGTATCTTTTAAAAATTAAATGGATTTTATTACCCGAGTAAATTATGAGGATTGTGTTATAATTTATGTGTCTAAATTTAATTTGAAAATAGAATAGGGTTTAATTTTGTAGGAATTTGGTGATTGTAAATTTGAATATATTCATTGAAAAAATGTGGCACTGGGATATTTTATTGCAAAAAATTAATTGTTAAAAATAAAAAAGCTAGACTTTATTTCTAAACCCGACTTTTTTTTCCCTCGGCAAATACTAGATCATCCCTAATTTTTTTAAAACTAATTTGGGTTTCTTAAAATTTTACCAACTTTGACTAATTAATGAATGTTAAATTATCTACTTTTAAGTATTTTTTACAGTAGTAGTAATATAACATGCTTATATTCTAGTGTAATCCGTCGCCTTGCGTCACTGTTGTCCCACCATGCGGAACTAATTGCCAGAGAAGTGGCATCCTTAAAACAAGCCAAAAGTGCCTCGGAAGCTGCAATGAACTTGATGAAGGACAAAAAGGTGGGTTTTTTTAATAATTTTCTTTTATAATCTGTGAGGCTGGGGAGCCCAGTCGGTTAGGCATTCGCCTAGCATGGGGAAGGTCCCACGTTCGGGTCCGGGCATCGCAAAAATAACTGCTGACCTATAAACGACGGTGCAGCCAAAAATGTACGACGAATAATACCCTGTGTGGCGAGAGTGCATGTTAAATATTTTTCAAAGTCCTAACTCTGTGCACGATGTCGCCCGTAACGGTTGTGTTGGGTGCCTACTCGGGTGTCGGCTCGTCACTTGACTGTGGTTCTAAAATATGATGCCCGTCGCCAATAGCCCTCGTGTAGCTCTAGTGCGACGATAATTCAAACTAAACTAAGCTTTTATAATCTGTTCTTGTGTTATGACTTGAGTGAGGTGGCCTATTGCAGGTCTAGCATCCGTAATTTATTGTACTAGCCCTATCTTTGGACCTTAATGAGTTAAGAAAATGGAGATGCTGCCTTGAAAAAAACCAATGCAAACTCTGGTTTGTTAAGTAAAGCCATGGATTACTTTATAGAAATACTAAGCAAACAGTCTACTATCGATACAGTCTCTGTGAATTATATGGTGCTATTCTAAAGTGGACTTTCTGTGGGCTTACTACATCCACTTGGCAACTGTTTGACTTTAATATAAACTAGAGTTGCAATATACTTACCTGTGATGGAAATTGCTATCATGTTGTGTAAATTCTGACCTCTACAACTATGTAAATTGCCATTTTATATTTTTAATAAACATGTTTTAAGGAATAAAAGGATGAGTTTTCATTGAACTAACATTGAGTAAGTGGCTTGTTTAGGACTACTTGGCAACTTTCTGGCGGTTTCTTTTTCCCCGCCAAGCAATTCCATCTTCTTTATAACTGTTGGTGAGGACATAAACCTCAGCATTTATGATTTTATTTGCAACCTCCCAATCATTGATAAATTTTTTCATAAGATATTCAAACCATTTTGCATGGTAACATTCATGATTCGAGTAGAATTTTTCGTATTCTGTAACTGTACAGAGAAGATCATATTTTGCACCCATGATGCTCAAGTTTCCAATTGAAAACTACAGTAACCTGTGCCGTTAGTAGTCCAATTTCTGCACTAATCTCTTTCCTGCTAAGGCTAAGCCATTCGTTGTTGGTGGTTGATAGCAGCCAAATCACAATTTATCTTAACCTGTTATTGTTAACTTAAGCAGGGTTTCTATGGTCCTTAACCTTAAGTTATAAAATTTTTCAGATCTCTTAAAAGGCACTTAATCTTTGTACATAATAAAGAATGTGCTTAGCTTTTAAATTTGTCATTAACCATATCAAACTAAGGTTGGTTAAAATTTTTATTTTAAATTAAAGAACAACTAGTTTTCAATTCAAATATGAATGAACCTAAAATCAATTCACTTGCTTAAGTAAAATCTTAAAAATAAAAAATTAATTTCAGAAGCTGGCTTAGTACTAAAAAAGTGTTTGAAAGGTAACAAACATATTTTTAAAGGTACTGGTTAAAAAATTTTAAAGAAAATTTTAGTCAATTGTAAGTTCAATATTTTATCAATATATGTAATTCAAAAACTGATTCTGCGTTTTATAACTCTACCCATTTTCAGTTAATTGGTTTGTGAAAGAAACATATTTAATAAATATTATTAATTATATTTTATGTTTCGTTATCATTGCATTTTCCTTGTATAATTTCAGACTGGAGAATCAAACGACAACAAGCAAAATGAGTTGAATGAGAAAAGGATTAAAGAATTGAAATCTGAATTGGAAAGCAAAGAGAAAGGTTTTTAATTTTCACATTTAATAATGCCATTGTTAACAATTCTTTTAACATGGATTTTTGTCTTAAATGGGCCAAAACCAATTAATTTGGCTCATGCAGGGTGGTAACAGAACCTGGAAATCAGGGAATTCTCAGGGAACTTTTTAATTCTCGAAATATCAGGGAATTCTCATGGAATTTTTCAAATTTCGCAAAATATCAGGGAATTTTTTCCATTTTTGATTACTTAGGTTTAGGTTGTACTTGTGATCATTACTAACGGACACTTGATCAAAAGAGAATATTCTGGTTGGTCCGATTTGCCTGAAGGACCAATCTTGGAGGAAGGATGAATATCTCTCACGAATCATGTTAGAACATGATTCTCTGATCACGTGGTTCCTCTAAACTTATTCAGATTTTCGGAAAAGTTAGGTAGGTTAACCCATAATCCGGAAAATCTTAAGTCCCGCGATGTCTGGATTAAATTTTCTGTACTGCATTGGATTGTGTGTATTGTATATTTTCTAGGTAATTGGTAAAATCAGGGAATTTTTTGTGAAAGTATCAGGGAAATCATGGAAATATCAAGGAACTTTTTTTCGGGGATTTTGTTACCACCCTGTCATGCTATCTGGATTTGAAGGAGTGCTAAAAAATGAACTTAACATAAATAACTTAGCATTAATTAAAAAATTTATTAACTGACACAACTTCTACATCTACTATAATGTAACATCTAACTATTTATCTATTATATGCCACTATTAATATGGATTATTGGTTTTTAAATAGAACTGGTGAAAACTAAAAAAGACCTGGAAAGCCTTAAGAGTCAATCTGAAGGGACCAACAGGGAATACGATAGATTATCAGAGGAATTTACCAAACTCCAGGTAAAAATTCCTTTTATTTATATAATATTTTAATATTTATTTTATTTTTTGTATTTATAACCTTTTCATATTCAATGGATATTACAGTATATTACAGTACATTGGATATTACAGTATGCTGTATTTCTTAGAACATTTTTTATATAAAATTAAAAGGCATCAAATTTTAGACAGTTTATTGAAAAGTTAATTAATGACTTATAAACTATTGAAATTTTACTCTATTCAAATTAATACAAATACAAAAAATTTCTACAAACAGGCCAGAGGCCCAGCAAGGTTGGTCCAAAATATTTCTAATTTTTGACTAGTCTCCAATAACTATCGAGATTCTTCTACTCTTTTTGAATAAAAACAATCTAGTAAATCATTTCACTCATTGACAACTCTATTGTAAAAATGTTGTTGTAACCTCCTTCTTGAAGCAGATTTTTTTAAATTTCTGACATGTCCTCTGGTTTGTCTATTTAAGTTAAAACCAAAGCCATTCATGTCTCTTTGCTTGATGAATTTGAATAACTGAATTAAATCATATTTAAATTTATTCTCCCTGTAAAACATACAAATGTTTAGCATTGTTCCTACCCTTCCTACCCAAATACAAGGTCTTAACATTGAACGACATGTTCCACCTTGTAGCCCATTCAGTAATTTTTGTAATTGTTTGATTTGCTGGATAGAGTTTACTATACTTATCACTATTAAGTCGTCTGCAAAAATCTTATCTTGCAATTTAACTCCCAGCTGATATTATCAATAAACATAATAAATAAAATGGCCCTAAAACAGAGCCCTGAGGCGCACCTCTTTCTACTCCATTCCAAGCTGTGTACAGTAGAACCTCGATTATACGCCCCTCTTTTATCCGGAACTCTCTGTTAACCGGCTGTCCCCAAGTCAACATCAAATAATTTGTCCAACTGTCATTTTTGATTGTTCACAAAAAAAACAATTTCGGAAATTTACAGCAAATCTTTTCGAGAGGAATCTCCAGTAATTTTTAAATCGGAATTATCTGGCGATTCTGAAATAAGAAGCAGATGTTAGATTGGTGATTTTATGTCCGCGGACTTTCGGCGCTCCTCTGTGCCTTAAGTTTTAGTGTATTTAAGGAAAATTCTCTATTAACCGGAATTTTCGATTATCCGGTCTTATTGTACCTCCGGTCTCAATTAGAATAATCCAGGTTCATCTTAAATAACAAAGCTTCATGCAAAACTTTTAATTTCAGAAACTCGTGGAGGCTGGTTCAGGAGACAGTGGAAGCAAGAAAGATGAGTAAACTAACACCAAGACTTGTAAATATTTTTTTAGCATACAGAATGATTTTTACCTAAAATGCTTTAGGTTCCTGAAGCCAGTGATTGCCTTTAATCCTTTTGTCTGTTATTTGTGATGAAATATTAATTGCATAAAATAAACTTAAAATCTGTTTTTTGGTCATTATGTACTTATGTGGTTTTTTACTAATTGCTTTGGCAGCTAAATGCTGATTGGAGTGTTTTTCTTTGTTATTTAAACCTTCAATGTGTGTAAATGTCACTATGATGAGTTATTTTTTAATAAAAAAATTATTGTATAAGTATTAGTATTTATTTTGCTACGTTATAACAACTCGCATAGTTTTATACAGTGTTTCGATATATTCTTGAAAGCCTTTGAAATGGGTTTTAACTAATGTTTTTTTGTGTAATATGTGTTTTTTTACTAATTAAAACCTGCAAATATCTATTTTTTGAAGCATTGTTCCTAGATTTTGCTTTTTAGAATCTGAACTGGTAACTGCTCTTTCGATTTAATAAAAACTTTTTTCAGTGCTTGGAATAATTATTAGTAAATGTAGTTTCTTGTACAAAATCGGCTCATTCGTACAACCTCATACACATTTAGGGAGAATATTTTAACTAATTTTTTTAATCTCTACAATGCCGCAATTGTATACTGTCCTTATCGAACCAAGAAGGTTAAGAGGCCTGATCAATAAAACGTTTGCATGCGGAAGGTCCCAGGTTTGGATTCTGGCGTTGCCAAAGCCGTCTGTGCAGCTATAAAATCTGGCGAATAGTACTGTGTCGAGAGAGTGCACATTAAATATGCTACATATAATGTCGCTCTACAAAAAGTTGTGTTGGCTGCATACTCAGCTGTTGGCTCGTCACTTGACTAAATTACGACACCTGTTGTCGAATAACCCTTGTGTAGCTCTAGTGCGACGATAGTTCAACCTAACCCTAACAAACTTAAAAGCCGATTTTTTTTTAAAGGGCCAGTGTCAAAATATCCTATGGTAAAATAAGTCACACTTTAAAATGGTATTCAAAATTTTATTTCATTTTCACATTCAAATATGGATTTCAAGAAACCAACAAAATTCTTACAAGAATAATGTATTTACAAAACACAAAATTTCAGTAATCAAAAAACGGTAGCCGGCAAGGCACATTTTTAAATTTGCAAATACTGAATTATTTCATCAAAGTAAAGAAATTCAAGTTATGCATAAATATATTGAACACCTCACTAATATATATATACTTTGTACAGTAGAAATTTTGAACATCTTTGTGACTAGAAACTAACACTACCTACATTTAGGAAGAATGTGTGCTTGTAGTAGGATATCAGGAGTCTCAGGATTTTAACTGGTTAAAAATAACAAGTAAAATATTATTGAAATCAATACTAAAGGTATTGAAACAAATCCATAGCTGCTGCTTAAACATATAAGTGCAAGTTGTAGTAATAATATTTCCTAAATTGCTGTACAAACATTTTAAAACTTGTGATAAAAATCAATTTGCATTTTTTATACCACAGATTAAAATCACAAATTGAAACAAAAGCTTAAAACAGCCAGTCTTGCTCTTTAATCTGATTAATGTATTTGTAATTAACTACTTTAAATTTTTTTACTAAATGTATTTTAATTGTGCGGTTCGATTTAGAAAATATTACTTATAAATTTGAATACAAAACGACTGAGTATAGAAGATTACATATCACAAAAAGTCATAATGAAAGGTTTTTAATTATGATTCTTAACTTTGGTAGATAAATTTTTCTTTATATAACGCTTAATACTTATTACGACTCGACCTATTTTATATATCAAATTCTCATTTAATCATAACATTGCCTATGTGGTTTTTACAAATATGTCACTAATGTTGACTGGATTCATCTATAATAATAAAAGAGTGTGTGTCTGTTTGTGTTCGGATCGTAAAAGACCTACTTATACTGCCCTCAGAAATTCGAAATTTTTAAGATAGATTCCCTTTAATACCAACGTGTGCACCTGAGGCTTAGTTTTTTCATATTTGTTCCATTTTTAGAGAAAATTCGAATTTTCTGAAAAAAATACACCATTTTCGCTCAAATCCGATCATTTTTTCTCTTTCCTGATGCCATCGGCTGAAAAAATTAAATAAAACTTTTAACGAAAACATTTAAAATTCAAAATGTTTATTTATTCTTTTGCCATTACTTTCAGAAACTAAATTCATTATTTGAAAAATAATTGACATGTTTCAAGTGACATAATTCCGCCAGTCTTCATTCACGGATTTTATTGTGGGTTTATTTGATGATTTTTTCATTGATTTTTCTATTGACTGCATGTATGCATATTTAAGCAATAAATGTATAGTTAAGCTATTACTGGAACTATGATGGTTAATAAAGGCCATCGCACTAGAGCTATTAGTGTTTATGTCTTTATTTTTTCGCCAAATACGTTGCCAAACTCGTCAAATTAACTAAAATTCGCCAAATAGGCAATTTCTTTTATAAATAATTTATAAGCTGGTCGGTTGTTCGAAGGTCATTGTGTTAGAGCTGTATAATGGGTTTGGTAGCTATATCTATTTTCTCGCCAAATTATTTCCCAAAACGTGCCAAATGAGCTAAAAGGTTTTATGTATTTATGAG
The DNA here is from genome assembly GCA_019343175.1 of Oedothorax gibbosus. Lineage (NCBI taxonomy): Eukaryota > Metazoa > Arthropoda > Arachnida > Araneae > Linyphiidae > Oedothorax > Oedothorax gibbosus. Next base: position 6,804,293 of record CM033271.1, on the reverse strand, counting down.
GGAATTGTGATTACATTTATGAGTGCATTTTATAGCGTATTTTTAATTTTGGAATTTTAAGCCAATGAAACGGGATTTTATAACTTATAACGAGCGGAAACAATAAGTTTATGATCCTATAACAGGGTATATGGTACACATATTTGGAATCTATTTGATATTTTTTTATTCCGTGCGAAGAACGGGTATAAATTTGCTAGTTTTTTATAAATGTTTAAAAAATATGCATTTTAAAAATAGCAACATGCAACAAAAATAAGAAGTTTAAATTATTAATTGTTAGATAACAAAGCTATAATAATCAGTTTAAAAAATACATGGTTGCAAAGGTTATAACCAAATTTAATATAAATTAGTTTGAGTTGTTTGCGTTGTTGATTAGTTTGAGAATATTTGCTTTAAGCTTACATATTATGCTTACATATAAGCTTACATATTATGCAATAATGGACTGGTCAATGCAACATAAGTATAAAATTACCAAAAAGGTTTATATAATTTTAAAACATTAAAAAATACACAAAATAGTTTATCTAACAAAAGTAATACACAAAATATACTAAAAGCTCTTGAATAGCTGCAATAAAAGTAACAAATATATATATATATATATAATTTTTAGTCTTTGGTTAAACAATGTATATTAAGTATTCAATTATTATATTAAGTATGCAAAAAAAGCTGCATTATTAAAATCTATGGTAAACCAGAAAAATAAATAGTTATTTATGCAACTAGTGTGAAAAGTAAGGCTTTTTTGAACGAGTTGAATAAATTATTTCGCGAGCGAGTGAAATAAATTCACGAGTTTAAAAAAGGCTATTTTCAACGTGTTGTCATACACTATTTTTTATAATAACATGCAAAAAAAGTATATTAAATTGGCATTTATTGATTGGCTTATTAATTATTTTATTATCAGTTCAAATGATTTGAAGGTGATTATTTATATAATGATTATTTTACAATCACGTGCAAAAAGTATTTCTTAGATTGGCATTGGAAATAAGACGTCAAATAAAGAATCACGTTCAAATAAGGAATTTTGCACCAATCACAAAGCCGCCGAATAAAATATCACGTTCAAATAAAGAATACACCAATCAGATGCTCTTATTTACTTTGTCTCACTAGTGCGTAAAAGTAACTTTGAAACACGATTTCGTTAAAAGCATCACTTTTGCCACGATTATTGATTTGAAAAAGTTAGTTTTTTGCACGATATTATAAAAAATACATTAATTGTTTAGTTGAGGTATTTGATATAGAACTATTAAATGATTTACCATTTCATACTTTTTAGCACCATTAAAATAAAAATATTTTGTCTAATGAATTGCAAAAATATTACAGGTATCATTAAAAAAAATCGATGTTTTAGAAAACTTATTTTTTATAAATTTAAAAAAAAAATTTACTTAAGTATATTTCTTAAAAAATTACTTAGTAAAATTAATTAAAAAGGAAAATGTCATAATATGTCAAAATATATTACCAATTACAAAATGTTTAGAAAAAATGGTATACTATTTATAAGATATCATTTATAATGTTTTTATTTTTTGTTGCAAAATACTAGAATGAAATCAGGTATTCACACAAATAATTTAGCAAATAACATAATTAAAATCTAGGGAATTAAAAACTGTGTTCAAGTAAGTACTGCAGAAGTGCATACAATCATTATAAAAAGGTAGATTTCTACAATGTACTAAAACTATATTATCATATACAGGTTCCTGTTACATACATCATGAAGTTTCAAATAGGTGGCTTTTGATACTGAAGCATCATTGTAATAATTCCTATAACAAAAAAAATAATACTTGTTACACATATTTCTGACAGGTAGCTAAAAAGATATTTTAGTAAAAATAAGCTAGATTAATGGGCATTATATCAACATATAATTTTGTTGATTAAAATAATTGAATAATTTTAATTTTTTGTTTTCACCACGTTTTTTTAACAGTTGCTGCATATTTTATTCAGACAACTAGATGGGATGTTGAGAAAGTTTTTCGTATTCAAACTAGTTGATATTTCGAAATTGTTCTTATACTGCTATCATTTGTAACTTGTAAATCTATATATAGGTTCTTAACATACTTTTGCTACATCAATTGCATGTATAAATTAGAAAACATATTTTATTTGTAGCTAAGTTTCAGTTTTAATAGCAAAAAAAAAAAAATTTGAAAACCTACAAAATTCTGAAATCAGTGCAAATTTGTAGATGTAAAAATAGTAAAAGACACTTGTTATTTTGTCCAACCAAACCCTAATCCTCCATTGTAGCCAGGGCCTGATCTAGGAAAACTCAGACTATAGAAACAACAAATTTTGGGGGGGGGGGGGCCCTTTACGGAAATTTTTGTGTAAGATTGCCTGTAATGATGATGCTAGCTTGGCCGATGTATCATATTTTCGCTACCATTTTATCATTTATTTTAACATCGAGCAAAATAGTCAGGTCAAGCTAAAAATGAAGTAGGGTCTTAGAAAATTTTAAAATTTACTGATATGTTGGGGGTCTACAGCCTTCAGCATATTAGAAATTAAAACCTAGGGGCCCCAAAAATTTGGGGGACCTAGGCCCGGGCCTTATGGAAGAACAGACCCTGCATTGTAGCAATATAAATTTCATGTACTCACATCATCCGAATCGACAGAAGAGTCAACACTTTTCGTCATGGAATTGGACGTGGCCATCTTCCCGTCATGGATTACGGGCAAATGGCCATTCAACGGCTTGGCGGGCATTACAGTCTGAGATCTGACTAGGAGAGTGGGTGGACTGATATCCTGTAAAATATTTATTTATAAACAGTGCAGCAAAAATTGTAAAGATTTCAATATACAGTATAACAAGTTTATAGTGTCATTCAAAGGCCCGCAAGGTTTCTGATGTTATAAACAAGGTTGAATATTATGTGTAGTAAAATCATATTATTGTCATATTATTGTTGTATTGTCATATTATTGTTTAAAGTTGTAAAATGATAACTGATGTATAAACTTTAGTAAAAGCTATTAGTAGTAGTTTAATTTTTCCTTCTCCCTTCAGAAATTATTTAGGTCGAAAATAAATTTCAAATTTGGATATTTTTCGCAGAATTTGATTTCTAAAATAAAATTCAAATAGTGAAGACTAATTTTTTTTCTTTAAGAAGGCATATTGGATATCATATGAAGTTATATTTTAGCGTATAACTACATTAGTAGTCAATTAAAAAATTGTCTTTATAAGCAAGACATTATAACATTAAGATATATGGGCAATTCTAGGTACTGAACATTATCATGTTCTAAACGCATTGTCATTGTAAACCAGGTCCTTGTAAACAAGTTTGATTGTAAAAAGTAAATTGTGATGCTTAGCAATTTACTGCAGACTTACTGATGTTTTGCACTTAAGATTTCACAGTTTATCAAAAAAAAAAGTTTGAAAATAATTTTAGTTTGCAATTTGCAGTACTAATATTTTTCTGGCTTTTTGTAGTAATTAATAATTTGCTTGGAAAATAGAATAACTTTTATTAAAAAAAATATTTAATTTTAACAATGCTGGTGACTGTATACTATCAATTTTTCAATTGATTTCAATTGCCCACCAGCCTTAGTAACCATATTTCCATTGCTTCAGCTCTTTACCAATAATATAGCAGCAAAAAAAGATTAATAATGATGTGTAATATTTAATTTCAAACTTTTATTTTTAAGGTGTGAAACATATTAACAAATATTAACAGACTACTAACACAGCAAAAAAAGTTAATTCATTCAGGACAATGTATTAAATAAAAAATAAAAATGTATTCTTTTAATTGTATGCAACATAACAATTTTTATTTAAATAGTTAACTTTCATTCTAGAACATCAATATAGCTTCCAATAGATACAAATTGCTGAAAGTCACTGAACATCAACAATATTTTAAAGTGAATTAAAGTGTATATTACCAAATGGCACTAGAGGCTTAAAATAAATAAATTCTTCCTTTACCACTTCCTCTGATTCCTCTTCATCATCATCTTCTTCTTCTGTGGAGACATTTACCAAATGTTGCGACTCATTCTTGTCGTCGTGGCCATAGCCATTGATTTCTGTTTTCAGGGATGAATATCTGTAGGTTGGCAAGCTGAAAAGGTAATTATTACTAAGTACGTTACAAAATCAGAGGGAAAGATTTTAGATTCATGAATTTCTCAAAAAATTTCTTAATAATTATAGATGCACCATTAATGGGAACAGACATCTCCTTTTTAACGGGACAATCCCGCTTTCTGTTTTACTATCCCGCCAAAACATCACGCTTTTCTATTATGGTCGTTCGAAGTCCCGAAAGGAAAGGTCCCAGGAAAATATACATAAAATATAGATTTTAAAATAATTTTGTGAATACTCTTTGTTCAAAACATTAAAATGACCTTAAAATTATTACGAGTCCTTTAGTTTTAGATTCGCTAACTCATGATAATAGTAAATATCTAATAGTTTTTTTGCTTTTTATTAGTCTTGCCTTATTAATTATGCCATAGTTTTGGTGGGAGGGGAATGTCCTGATTTTTGGTTTTGAAAATTTAATAACGTTATGCATCATCTGCAATGTATATATAATATACAAAGATCATTAAAAAAAAAAACAATGAGCAATTTATGTTATTAAATTAACAAAAAAAAATTACTAAAAAAAATTAGTACCCTGAAAAATTAGAAGTTACGAAAGGAGACGCCAAACCTTAAATATCATTGAAACAAGTTTTACTAACTACAAACAGTTATAAATGCAGAAAAAAACCTCAAAATATATACACACACTTTTGAGTTCAAATGTGTTAAATGTAATATTTTATTTATATTTGAGCATTCTGATTGTAATCATATTTAAGCACATACACATAACATAAGCAATTTTTTTAATCCATTGTAAATTACCTCCGATTTAGCTGGTCAAATTTGCGTATAAAATATATGACCATACCAATCACTGAGAGAACAACTACCACTACAATGAAAAGAACCGCTGCTTCTGTTCCCACCTGCAATAAATTTAGAGCAGAAAATTTAGACATTTTTTTGACAAACGTTTAGAAAATAAATTCTTAGTTAAACATCCTAAATGTTACACATATTTTAACATGATTTATGACTGCTAGGAATACGAGTAAATAGGTGTGAAGATAGGTACGGGCCACCTGGTTTTGATCCCGGAACCTATTGTATGCTAGACCAATACTAAACCGTTTGCGACAAAGTAATTACTTAGTCGGAAGGACTAGTATTGGGTATTTTTACTGATCACCACAGATGTACAAAGAGGTCATGTCTATTAAAGAAGGAGTATCTCAACACACTCTTTTCATTCAACTGTTTAGTGACAGAAGAAGCAGGAATGGTAATATTTAACCCTTCTGTTAGCCGGTTACAAATGTCGCCAAGCTTAGAGTAAAGCACCTATTCTAGCAATGATTGTGTAATATTATGTTGTTAAATATTACGGCAACCCTAATGGGGTTTTAAAAGTTTGGTGACGAATCCTACATTTAGCAACCTTTGCTCAAATCGAACAAAAAAAGTACCAATTTTAAAGGTGACATCGCCTTTTTTTTTACACTTAATTATTCCCTTTTATACTAAACTAATTTATTTAATAAACTTTAAAATAATGAAATTTTTAATGCCTGAAGTTTTATTTATTTTTTAATAAAATTTTACAATAATAAGAAGAATCAAATCAAGAATTTATAAAACGTCTCAAAATTTTATACATCATTATCACTGATTAATTTGTTTAACAGGCAGAAGTTCATACAAAATGTTTTTTTACCGCAGATGAATCTTGCTCAGCTGGATATGGTGTTGTTACTTTAGCTCCTTTCTACAAAATTAAAAAAACTTATAAGATAAACTGCACCAATATTATCAATCTGTAATCTTATTGATGGCAGTCTATTTGATAAATTGCCATGCATTCCTTTAAGCCAGTTGCTCCCTTTTCTTAAAATTTAAGCTTAATTTTCAAATAAAAACATTACAAATTTTGTATTTAGCCTAATAACATATACTACTAGCACTGAATTAGTGGTATGTGTACTAGGGTATGTAGTTATTTTGAAATTTGTTGAATTGTTGATGTGTGCCTCTAGGGCCTAGCCTGGAAGGCAGTAGCTACCATTGGCATAAGGCTTTTAGCACCCATGAGATTTGGAAGTCTGACTTCTGCTCCAAAATGGTACCACCTCCGTAATTTAGGCACGTTGCTGGACAGGAGGGGCATTTTCTCCAGACAACCTGCACCCATGGTACTACGCTAGGACTTTCGGACCTACAGATTTAACGAGCACGTTCTCCGCATGTACTCAGGACAACACAAATATCCATGCCTTATCCAGGATTCGAACCTGGCCCACTCACATGATAAGCAAGGATCAAAACTACTGTACCGGTTGGGCGACTTATGTTAATTTATAATGAATAATTTTTTAACCAAAGCAATGATTAAAAAAACTACAATCTATATGGACTATATTTGTAGAAATAAAGATGATATTCTAGTGAATGTATGAAAAAAGTTACTTAAGTATTTAAAATGGCTAATCAGTTCCTATAAAATTTATTGCACATATACATACAGAGTAGGTATGATAATAGATAATAGCTGGTCTTTATTTGCGTTACATTGCCAAGCAACGAAAATGCCCAAATGTGATAAACATTCTGCTCCATAATTCATACAACTCAATAGGTATAGCAACACTACATTAGATTTTCAAGATCGCCAAAAGTATCCAAAGTACAGACTAGTCATTATATAATAGCTGTACCATACATAAACTAGCTACTTATTAAGAATGGCAAAGAAAGACATGATGACAGAAAAAAGTTACATATTTACAATGGCTAACAATTCACACTTAAATTATTACAAATATGTGTATATGTCTCATTATAGATATCTATGTTGAATTGAAAACATTCATATCTACATTGAAATGTAATTATAATATTTAATTTTTTAAAGGACATTTATACTTACAGTATTGTTATGTGCTCGGTTTAAAGGATTAGTATGTTTACCAACAGCTAGCAATTTCCTAGAGCTTCTAGAATCAAAGTTTTCATTGCTTGGTAGAAGATTTGACCCTAAAGTCAAAAACAAAAAGAGCAGAGAATTACTTTTAAAACATTAATTGAAAATGTCAATAATAACCAAGTTCATTTATATCATTGGTTTTAATTGTAATTTTCCCGCGAATTCTAAGTTCCTTAATCATATTGAAACTTACCTTAAATTTTTTAGTTTTGTTCAGAAAGAGAAGTCACCTTAACAATAACATAATAAAACAATAACAATAAAGTGAACTATCGATTAACAAAAGACAATTCAAGAATGTTTTGAAGGATAGTTTTACAACATATGCATACACAAACACACAAAAAGGTTTTACAAAACTGAATAAAAATTATTTTTTGTGTGTAAATATGTTCCAGCAGCTTGACAGATGCTAGAGGTGTTAAGCGCGAAACACTTACCTGCTTCATGGAAACAAATTATATTATGCAGTAAAACAAGTATAATCAAACAATTATATGACATTTCTAAGATATTTAATTATTCTAAATTATTCTCATTTTAATACTTTAACGTCCACATAAAAATTTCTTGGGAAACCGAAACTACAAGACTTATGGAATAGAATGACAACAAACGAGACTGTTGCCACTCCTACAATAATAACGGATATTTTGGTTTTGTTTGTGAGTAGTAGTTATAATAGTAGTTTTCTAGGGCTATTGATCATGTTGGAGACTATCCCGATCTTAGAAAAAATCTAAATAATTAATAATTTCGTTGTGAATCTTTTGGAAGAAACAGGCTGATCAATCGATCTCTGACTGATGTATTATGTTGGAATACCTGACTGATATATTATGTTGGAATAATCAATTTTATAAAGGGAGCCAGTCCTATTTTCTATTTATGTTTCTAATTTTTTTTAATAAATTAAAAAGAAAAATATTTTTAATTCGCAAATCACTAAAATAATTATTAGTTCGAAGTGGGGTTAGTTTTAGCAATGTTTTGCAGAGTAAAAATATTTGTTTATCCTGAAATTCCTGCATAAACAACTTTTTCATATTAAATTCTTCGCGGGGTGATTTTTAAAATAATTTAACTTACTAGAATTTATTTTGTGCGTAAAAATATGTAATATGTGTATGTATACACCGATTTATCGAAACATGAGCATAGTAAAATAAAAAAATTATTAAAATGTACAAAAAAAAACTACAAAAAAAAATATCGTAAAAATACTAGTTGCATTTTGAAATCCTTTTAGTGACTTTAAATCCTTTTCTAGTATTTTTTTTGTAATTTTAGAATTAAATGGTATTTTTTCGTAGTATTTTTTTCCTTAAAGTGGCAGCAACACTGGCCATTTTGCCCCCTTATTTGGCCTCCATGCTTGTCCCGTCGTTAGCATTGGAGGTCACGTGATCTGCCAATCTAATACCTTAACTATGATATCTATGGTCACAGCGTAGACCATATAGCCTCCTACATAGAATGCCGCGTATACTCGAGAAATAACATGGATTCACAGGCTGTCCTCAAAAATTACTCTGGTCGCGCCATCTGTTGGTAGTCGGTCGTATATTTTAGTAGGAATGTATTCGCGGTGAATGACGGATCCAGCGGGCTATTTCGAATACCGTTCGGTCCGAGTAACATAATGAACAAATGAGTTCTTTTTTTATTTTGTTTCTGCTTCCAAGCAATATTATTTGCCAGAGAAATTCATAAAATAACATTTAAATTTTAAAAAATCTTTCTTCAACATGTTTACATAGTGTAAAAAAAAACTGTTACAGAAAACTACTGCTAAAAATCAAAATTTTTAGAAATTTAAGATCAAAAAGCTAAAAACAGAAAGCACATATTTTTAAAAACATAATCATGTAATGAGTTTCTTTGTTTTTTTAACTTTAAAAAAACCCACTGTAGAACTATTCAATTAAAATCCCCGTATAAGAATTTTCTACTGGAGATTAAAACAATAATGAAGTAATTTAAAGTAATGAGAACCTTGTTCAGACATTCCATTATTTAAAAAAAAATTAGCTTTGGCTTCTTAAAGAAAAATTAACAAATACTATAACACTTATTAAAGATGCTTCTGTTAAGAATAACAGTCCCTTAATAATAATACTATAATTTCGAACAACAACAAAATTTTAAAATGAGATAGATCATTTAAATCTCAACTATAAAATGCATTTAAAGTATTAGAATTTATGCGAATATAGATATTGAAAAGTTTTTTTTTTCAAAACTTATTAATTCAAAAACACATATATCAGAAAACAGAATGCCCGAACTAAAATGAATATAAATCTAGATAGAACAAAAGTAAATATGTGTTTAAACTATATATTATACATGACGGAAAAAACAAAAAATAATAATTAATGCATTACGAAAAGATTCAAGAATAAAAATATTTAGAAATTTTCACCAAAAAAGAATAATTTTAAAAACTCCTTACCTTCCATTTCGTAGGAATTCCTATATGGAAACACCGTGTTCTTTCCTTGACTTATAGGATAGTATGATGCAAAAAAATAGCCATTATTTGTTGCATTTACAAAAGTTTACAAAAAAAATTATAAATTTCGAACTCTGTACCCAAAATTTCTATCACAATCACAGCGAACTGGGGTAAACAAACACATGTCACCGAGCACATTGTTTGTCGCGCCATGACGCCATCTATTGATAACTTTCTCACGACTTCCAATTTTGATCGAGCTTGGACGGCATTATATGTAGGGGGCTATGCGTAGACACTGCCTGCTTGTTATTGTTTTGATACTTTTGCAATTTATTTCGATTCTGCTTCTCCATTTAATTGTTTGATATCTATCTTATTGTGCTCATCAGAAGTAGCCTACAGGTTTTTTTTTATTATTATTATTATGCAACCCTAACTTACGATTCTCTTATTACACGGACGTAAAATCTCCTGTTTGTCAATCTTCTAAACCTAAAATATGGATAAGTACGCCATGCACAAGGCGGCCGAGTATGGCGACCTGAAAACGGTGAGGCAACTTGTCGAAAAGGGCATGTCCATGGACAACCGCGACTACAGGGGACGAACCCCTCTGCATCTGGCAGCCAAACGGGGACAGTACAATGTTGTTCAACTGCTCATCAGCAGCAAGTGCGACGTCAACGCCGTGGATCATCTGGGTTCCACACCAGTGTTGACTGCTGCAGGTTCAAAGGAAAAAGATATCACCAACCTCCTCCTTCTCCATGGAGGCCAAGTGAACAGGGCTGGTGATAACGACTTCTCTCTCCTCCATTACGCCTCTTACAATGGTTGGGCGGACACAGTCCAGCACATCCTCAGCGTTGAAGAAGTTGACGTAAATGCCCCAGCGAGATATGGGTGCACTCCCCTCATGCTTACCGCATTTCCATACACAGGACACGGAGATTGCGCAGAGATCCTCCTCGGAGCAGGGGCCGACCCCAACCGAAGAGATGAGGTCAACTTTACTGCCCTGCACTTTGCGGTTCATCTTGGTTGCACCCGAGTGGTCCAGGTGCTGCTGGGTGTAGAGGGGCTGAACCTCAACCCTCAAGATGTCTATGGTCAGACACCCTTGCACATAGCTTGCTACAAGGAGGGATGCAAAGAAGTCGTGAAGGAGATGTTGGAGGCAGGGGCAGACTATACTATAAGGGACAATGACGGGGAAACAGCTCTTAGCGAAGGTATTGAGCAAATGATATTGACCCTCGAAGATATCAGGTTATTTGTACAACAAGGGCTATTTTTTCAGGAAAAGGAGTATGTGTGCTTATTCCAAAATTTAACTATGAAGGAAAGTGTTTTGAAAGATGTGAGTATCTGCACCCAATCTGTCCTGAACAAATTCCACCGCCAGTCCTTGCCTGCATTGAAGAGCATTAGTTACTTTGCTGAACAACTTCCAAATATTGATATGTTTAAATTAAATGCTCGAGAAATAGATGAAGTGGAAAAGTTGGTCAAGTGTGAGATAGGAAGAAGCAACTTCTGTAATGTGCTCAAGGTTCACCCAATGTCTCTAAAAGCCCTCTGTATTCTAACTCTAATAACTTACTAGTTTAGTAGGACCGAAACAATCTTTGCTTCTCTGGACTTTGGCGCCAGTAATAAGCCATTTAAACTACTCACCGCGATACTAAGTTGCATGGTATGTAATATTTTTATGAAGCAGTAAATTATTTTAAAATTGAAGGTAATAATAATATTCATTTACCAATATATGCAGCAAGCTCTTATGTAGGCACAAGGGAATTTTTTTTTAAATATACGAAATTTTCGTACTATAAAAAAATTCTATTTTCTTATTCTTTTTTAATTGTATTACTTAATATTAATAAATTTTCTTAATGTATTATTCTTAACTTAGTTTTGGTAAAAAATAGTTTAATTAAAATTTAATTTAAATGGTTTCTTACACATGTTCCACCGTAATTATGTCAAGTTAAAAAATTTGTTTAATATAAATGCCATGAAATATCACTAAAAAATATGCAATTGATTTCTAGTAATATTATGTTTATCAATTTGGATGATAGGAGATAAAATGACTAATTTTATTGACAATTCGTCCAAAATATGATGCATATATTTAACAAACATGTTTAACTGTCATTATTTATAAGTCGGAACATTGTAAATGTAGCATCATGACTTTACAACTACTATAGTTTCAACGTGCATCAGTCTTGTATACATGGTGCTGTTTTTTGGTAGATGTCTTTTAACGCATAATTCATATACAAAATGGCTAAGACGATTACAGAACTCGAGGGTATCTTCTGGGCTTGACAGCTCAACCAATCGCATCACTTCGGCTCTATGTAATATGATTGCCACATGTACATGTTAGGTATAACACAATTATTTTAAATTAAATTTATAAATACACATAGATTGTAAAAAAAAGACATAAATAAATTGTCTAATGTACAAAGGAGGGTTAAGCAACATTTTTTGTATTTAAATTTTGCATGCTTGTTGCATAAAAAACTGTTTTAGGGGGGGTCGGATCGGTGTTTGGGTCAAAAATGTATATTTTCTGTTTTTATTCTGCTTATCTTTTTAGCTTTAATTTAAGACCAAGATTATCGATTTCTGTTTAGTGGTTTTCTTTTTATAAGCATTTTCGAGAAACTCTGAACATCAGTTCTTACCTAAACCTTTCTTTTGCATTTCCTGAAATATGAGGTTTTTCAACAGTTAGGAACATTTTTTTCAGGAACTATAAAATGTATCAACATATTTTGTTTTGTTATTTCTTCCCCATTAATATATCTTTGATTTAAACTGATGAATTTTAAATATATCTGCTCAAAAAAAAAATATATATATGAAACTTTAAATCTTGATTTTTTTTGTTTTTCAATACATATTTTTAAAAAAATCGCTGTAAAAGTATTTTTTTAATATTTTAAAATATCCTCAGTTTAAATCAAAGACTTATATGTAAGGAACAAAACATAAAAAAGTTTATAATGATAATCTCATAATAAGAAAAATGATCCTAAATTTAGGTAAATTAACATGGGCGAGATAGAACCATATCCGACTCCCCTTAAGTAAGCAATTTAATATATATTTTTTTAAAGCAAACAAGCTAAGTTTATAAATAAGTATTCTAAAAATGTTCGTGCATATATAATTTAAATAAAAACTCCTACTCCATAAGTTTGATCTTTTCATAAGTTCATACTAACATTTCATAATTTCATACTAAGTAAAGTGAAAGTCCCAACATTCACATGGCCTGCTGCCTTGGAAGTGGATTTGATCGAAGAAGTCAGAAAATATAAATTTCTTTTCGATCTTAAAGATCCTCTATATTATACCAAACGAACGTTAAAAATATCAACATATCAGAAAATTACCGAAAACTTATCCCTGCAGTACCCTCAATACAAAGATAAATTAACGTGTGGTAAGTTAATTTTGCTCTTCAAAGTACCCTATTACCAAATATCAATAATTTGTTGACAAATACTTAAATTTATTTTATTATTATATACGTTTTTTTTTGTAATCCTGTTAAAAGTCTGCTGTGAAAAAATGTAGTTCTTTTTAAAAAAAAATTACTCTGTGTTTAAATAGAAATTAATGGATTGAAAGATAATAATTTTTTATATAGCATTTAATGTAACGTACAGGCAATCATTGATAAAATTCTTTACAACCAATCATATGGCTTAAGCATTTTAACATTTTAAACCCATCCATCCATCACATTTTATCTCATCTCTCATATCATGCTTTATTTTCCTTTTTGGATATTGAATTTTATACTTTGATTTAGATGTTTGTTTTTAAATGTTCTGTCTAAGTTTTAAAAAAAATTCAGTTGCATTTTTTTTATTTAAAAGTATTTGTACCTAAGAATTTTTTTATCATATTTATTTTTACAATTGAATTTCAGGTGTAGTAATGAGGAAGTTCTGAAATATGCGAAAATATTACCTGAAGGAGGTCAGGAAAGTAAAATCGTTGGCTTCTGGGAGCAGTGGAGTGGATCTGGTTTTGTTCCATGATGGGAACATTTTTCACATTTAAGATTTTTGGATGACGTTGATGTCCAATTGGAAACAGTGTCTAATTTTAAAGGGAGTGCAGCCATCTCGGAGCAAACTACTGGACTAGGGAGTTGTTCAACTTCACAAGTAAGAGTTTATTTCAAAATCATTTATGGAAAATAGGATGCACAACATAAAAACTTATTTATGTTTCTAGTTGATGTTGATGTTATTGTTTAATATATTACACCAAAATCCCAGTTATTCGACACAATCATTCAGAGCTCCCACACAAGTATTCAAATACTACACATTATTTCAAAGGCAGACCCAGAGCCATGGGGGGGGGGGGGTGATCTCCCCCTCCCTCCTATTTTCAGGATTTTTAAGTGACTTTTTTTCGGGGTTGGGGGGGGGGGGGGCAATTTCCCAATGGTTGCTGGCACCTTGTTTATTGTCGGGTATGCCCTTTCATTATTTTATAAGAATTCAGTCATCTGTATAGCAAGTTCAATTCTGAATAGATAGTATGTACATACTGCTTTCAAGCTTTCTAATTTAGTATTTATTGACTCAATTATTCTCAGGATTAAGCTATTTGCTTTGCTGCCCACCTTTAACCTGTGCAATGTGCAGTGCTAAAAATGCAGGTAGACGTAGGGTTATGTGTTTCACCACTTTTTCTGTCTCGCTTTCTTTCGACTTTCCGAGATAAAACTTTGACTTCATTTTTATTTAAATTGTTATTTTGAAGTCAAATAATGGAGATTCATAAGGTCCATAAAAAATTCTGACAAAAATCGGAAGACATATATTTTTTAAATATTTTTTTTGGAGGGAGGAGGGGCAGTTTTCACTTGCAGTCAAGTTCTGAGCATATACCCCACTTTTTTTGCCCCTACTTCTACTAATGAAAGTATTTTATGGTGATTCATAATTTTATTTTTTAGGTTCATGAATCTGCTATGGATTTGTCAATTGAGGATGAGGAGCAGGAATTACAAGAAGAACCTATTCCTAGTTCTGCCCAGACCAAAGAAGAAGGCAGAAACGCCCAACAGTATTATGGCCAAAGCGGCAGCTGTTTTGGAGTCAATAATAAATGGCCATCAGGAGACGACAGATGTACTTTTCTTCCGTTACTATTGTAACAGATTTTCAGAATTGAAAAACCCTCTTCTAAAAAGAAAATTGAGGGCTGAACTGGAAGACATAATGTCAAGATATGAAGAGGAAGACAAAGAATTGTCCAAATTTGGAACATTTTAGTAAATAAAAATTGAAAAACTTTTAACTGTTTTTCTTATTAAGTTTGAAACTATTTAAAATATTTTGAGCATTAAAACAGCAAACTATTTCAGTTCATTTTTGTTAATTGTAGGAGAAATAAAATTAACTTTTCTATTTTTAACTGGAAAGATATTCAGAAATATAGCCAGATTCATAGAAGATAAAAAGTAAATCATAATTTATAATTACTATAACCCTTTCTTGTAAAGTTAATGAAAATGTCAAGTAGGTTCATTTGAGGTTGTAATCAACAACTAAAAATTATAAGTACTATCATTGTGGGTAACTTTGCTCTAAGAGAAGAAAAAAATTAAACTACGAAAATTATTTAAACACTTTGAAATTGCCATGCATTTTAAGTATTGAACTTTTAGGAATAATTTTTAAGCATGTTTGTTAAATTTTATAAATTAAAAAAATGGTATTAGTTTTTAAAATTAGCACGCGGCATGCGGGTTTCCCGATGACCAATAATTAAATATGGCATATTTATTCCCATTGAATATATATAAAAGTATAGTGTAGAGTGTTTTCTTTGGTTGTTTTTAATACTTTTTTTAGTGTTCCAGACAAAAGTTGGAGGTAGATTTTTGTCATTAAATGCTCCTAAGAATGTATATGTGGTATTGCCAAAAGTAGAATAATATTTTTTATATAATTTTTAACTGGAAAGATATTCAGAAATATAGTCAGATTCAGGAAGTAAAAAGTAAATCATAATTTATGATTACTATAACCCTTTAGCACATGGCCAAAGTTAACTGCTTCTACAGTATAGCATAATCCAGAGAATACTTAAAAAAACATATGCTTCAATATAGTATTGGTTATAACTGTTCGTAATTATTATGTAAACAAATAAAAAAAATTGAAAAAATGTGCCAAGATTAGCGATAAGTATCATTCACAACAACCCCTCCAGGAACGTGTGACGTGAGAATCTGGGCAGTCGGACAACCCTATCAGAGCAGTTCCGTGCAGAAGGTGCACCGTGTGAAATGGGGTTTAGATGTTTAAAAATTGATTTTAACTTTTTTTTTAAACAAATATAGTTTTAAAAAAATTATTGTTATAATTTATTTAAAAGTTATGATTCCAATTTTTTCCCCTGTTTTTTTAACATTTCAGTCTAGATACATAATAAATCTATTACACGTTTTTTTCATCTGCAAAAAAATTACCGAGCTCCAGTATGTAAGTGACCAAAACTTGTAGCAGAACGAAGAAAAAAGATGAAGCAGATAGCAGGTTTTTAGGCTATCGATTAGTTGATTTGCGCATCATTATAGAACTAATTGAAAACAAACTGTGTTGTGTCACATGCCATTCCAAGGTCAGATTCAAGGAATTGTCAAATATAGGATTGTTTTCCAAATTTGAGCTGGTGTTGGTGGTGTTCCAGTGGTTGTAAAAAGTCAACGACATTCAGAAGTTGTGAAATACATACCTGATGTGAACAGAAGATCATTTCTGTTTATGAGGTACACTTGTCAAAGACTTACCGGCACAAGACTCAATGAAGCAAGCTGTGATTGAAGAATTGCAGCTTTCCAAGCATGTCGAGAGCATAACTGTGAGTGGGGACGGCACTTGGAAAATGAGAGGGCACATTTGTCACAAGTTGGGGTATGCACACTAATCGGTTGCAAGACAGGAAAGGTGATTGATACAGAATGTCTTCATTTTGTAATGGCTGCGCTTCTTACAAAGGTAAAAAGTTTGGTGTTGATTACCTGAAATGGAAAGCCAAGCACCAATTGAAGTGCAAAAGGAATCACACCTGGTCGGCTGGACGAATGGAAGTTGACGGAATTGTCAAAATATTTCAGCGGTCTGAAGAATACCATGGTGTAAAGTACAAGCCGTATATCGGTGATGGGGATTCCGAAACGTTTTCAGAGGTTGCAGTAAAGAAGCCGTATGGTGAAAGCTTTGAAATAAATAAAATAGAATGTGTTGGGCACATCCAAAAGAGAATGGGATGCCGCCTGCGTAAGTTGAAGGAGGTGTCTGGTAAGAAGATCTCGGATGGAAAAACTATTGGAGGGAAAGGGCGCCTAGATAAAGAAGAGATAAAAAAAAAAGACTCCCCATTTACCACGGCAGCGCCATCAATAATTCGACTCATATGAAATCAATGCGACAGGCTATATGGGCAATCTGATGCTACAAAGTCAGCACGGACAAGGAACCAAAACACTGGTTTTGCCTGCAAGGCGAGAAATCTTGGTGTTCATATAACGTGGCTGTACACTTCAAGAGAGAAGGACAGCACAAACACAAGACCAGTCTGCCACAACCAATATGCAATCCCATAAAGCGCATCTTCAAAGATTTGTCTGATCCCAAACTGTTGGTAAGATGCTTGGAGGGCAAAACCCAAATGAATCACGCGACGATAATTCAAACTAAACTAAACCAAATTAATCACCCAATGCCTTCATTTGGAACTGCAGCCCCAAGACTTGCGGTTCTGGGTTTGTTGTTGCAAAAATGAATAGAAATGCATAGAAATTTCCCTTTAAATTTGACCACGTAAGAAGAATATATATATGGAGGGTTCAGAATACAATCGAAGCAAGCCCACTGTGGACTATGCTGTGGACTTGGTTCACTTGTATTCTGAGCTCTCCATTTACTTCTGTAGCAAAATAAGTGTAGTCATTATAAGTAAGATGCGTACTCAAAAAAATACTAGCAATAAGCTATCAAACTAACGCGTAGCAATAAACCACCAATACCAACCAACTTGTTATTTGTGGTGGCGACATCTATCGCCCATATTTTTTTACAAAATTATGCTTAAACATCAAGTTTTGATGCTGCTATCTAATGGCTTCTTTTCACAAATAAAACTATCCCCCTCTTCACTTTAAACAGTTCTTTATCCACGTATTTTTCGCTACCATCATCGCATTATTAACACACATGCGGAATATTTACTACGTATTTCCATAATGTTTTTTTTTTTTTTTTTTAAGGATATTCCTCCAGTAGACTAATTTTAGACATACGTTGATCGAATAACCTTCTTATAAATATGAAGATTTGACACACTTTGAAAACAAAAATAAGTGCATAATAAGGATATGTGTGATAAAAAAAACCCATTGGGGTTCAAAGCTCGCCGGTCGAAAATATTTTAAAACTGTTGTAAATTGGTAAAATAACAGAAAACGTGTAAAAATTTCGAAGAATATTTAATATTCGAATTTAATTTGACAAATAATACGCTTGTAGGGGGCGTGCGCGTTACATATGTTTCAATGTCCTGGCGCCTCGTATGATGTCGCACTCAAAGTATAAATTGGGTGCCTACTCATGTGTCGGCTCATCACTTGACTGAGTTTCAACATTATAATGCCCGTCGCCAATATCCCTCGTGAGCAGTGCTGGAAGTGTGGGTAGACGCGGGGTGACGCGTCACCCCACTTCTCAAGAAAATGACTATCCATCCCCCCACTTCTAATATCTCTCAAATCCATCCCCCCACTTTTTGTTTTGTTTTGCCGTCTCATATTTTAAATTTAAAAAAAAACTTTCAAAATTTCATTTGCCCGGCATTTCACTTCAATAAATCAATTTGTTAATGATTATGCAGGTAGGAAATCGATTATCCAATCTAATTGGGGCCAGAGGTAATTCGAATAATTGAAAATTCCGGATCATAGAGAATTTTCATTAAATAGTAAAGCTGTAAACATTGAATTTTAGTGTTAAGTTATCTCGGAACTGAGAATTCCTAGCAAAAAGAATGTGCTAAAACAGCCTACTTTTTTTTTTAATTCGAAAGAATTAAAAAGTTCTTTGAGTTTAGTTCTTTAAAACTTCTTGTTTAATTTTAATTTGGTTTTTTTAAATTTAAAATCTGAACGGAGTTCTGGGAAAAACTGCTTATTTTTTTTGTTTTATAGTAGATATCAGAATGAAAAAGTAGGCATCGACATGCTGAAGATGTCAATCTTTCCGTCCGTACCCCCCTTCCAAAATCTGTTCCATCCGTCGGATATTAATTTTTTTTGTTAGAAAGTTGTGACATCAGAGACTCGTCTTTCATACTTTTTGTCTGTCTGCACGTCCGCACTGACATCTGCCTACTGTTTGTCACCAAATTACCCATTGAATTAACATTAAAATTTAATTTCAAGTTATTTAAATTGCTGTTGCCAACCCAACAATGGTATGAGAAATTTTATTTAGTTAAAAATAAGATTATTTGAAGTTCAATTTATTGTGGTGATAAATCAGTTTGGATTGACATCGTAAATGTGATAATCTGATTGTTCATTATTTGGAAAGCGGGAGTTTTTTTTAGGAAAGCGGCACTTCTTGTTTAATTTTAATTCTTGTTTTTTTTAAAAATTTAATCTGAACAGAGTTCTGGGAAAACTGCTTGTTTTTTTGTTTTATAGTAGATATCATTATAGAGTTTCACGATTTTAGAAGATTTCAGGAGTTTTCCGAAAAATTAGGATTGCTAGAAATTTGCTTTTAATTTTTTGAGTTGCCTAAGTTTTTCTATTTTAAAATTACCGCAGTTTCCCAATTTCATAAAACCCCTTGATTTTCCGATTTCAGAATCATCGGAGAATTCCGATTTCAGAATTTCCGGAGACTCCTGATTTTTGGATACCGTCAAAGCGGGTATCTTTGGTCATGGAGGGGAACTTTGGCCAACGCGTCGCAAAAAGTTTTGTTCTAAAACTTCTCTATTCAAAATCATCAGACTTTAAATTAGTTAGCATTTTTAGAAAGGTGGCAACATTGGCTTTAATTTAATATAAGATTTTTTTTCTTATTTTAGTTTTGGCAACACCAAAAAAGTGTGCTTTATTTCTGCAAGCGTTGAAGAACAAAAAACTACTTCAGTAAACTTTCATTTAGAATTGTTCGAAAATTATTGAAAATTGAGCAAGTAAATACTCTATGCGATTCTTTAATCTATTGGGAATAATATCCCACCATTTATTTTACTTTATGTTGAATATTTCGAAAGCTGTATTTAATTGTTGGTCACCGGGAAACTTTTGACCACGAATGCGGCTAACTTTGGCCATAGCTACAATGATTTCCTTATGCTATATTACACTTTAAAAAATGAACGAAAAGCGAGATTCTTTTTAACTTAATTTTAAATAATACATTTTAATCTTATTCTTATGGATATTTTATATTATTATGTCTTTTTAAAACTGTTTTTAAGCATAATATAGAACGACATTTAAAATTCCTAATGCTAGAAAGGTAAACTTTTTAGAATTCCAAATTACTAATATGTTATTTTCTTTTCATTATAATATCGTTTGCGTTTTGATTCTGAAAATAATTATCATTAAATCTGGTTTTCAAAAATGCATTAGTTGATTTTCTTATTAGAACTGTAAATTAATTTTTTTAAATGTCAGTTAAAAGTGTTCTAAAGTATTGCGGCTAAATCATTGGGCGATGCAGCATAAACTGAAACAAATAAGAATTTTTCTTGTATTTATCCTGAAATCACCTAATAAACTTTAAAAACTAATAATTCTAATGTTTAGTAGTTTTATTATTGCAATTTAAATCTAGTACACAGCCCAAAAAGCAGTAAATGGTACGTTTGGTGAGTATTTCGTGCTTGTGGCCAAAGTTACCCTCCTGGACTCGAATCGTATCCTAATTTTTTTTTAAACTAGTACCATTTTTTTTAAAACTTATAAAATGTAACAAAAATGCCTGCAAATTATTCCTAAAAGTACAATACTTAAAATGCATAGTGTTTTTAAAGTGTTTAAATCGGTTTTGTAGTTTAATTTTTCTTCTTTTGTAAAAAAAACAACAATGATTTTGGCCAAAGTTTCCCGCACTGACGGTAGCTGTAAAAATACGGGGATCGCCCTAATTTTCTTACAGTCTAAGGGGCAAGGCCGTTTATTTAGTGGGTCAGACCGTATATCACCAAATATTGCCCTTACCCAGTAAAAATTAAGTATGTCAAAAAAATTAAATTAAAAATTAAATTACGTGAAAAAAGACCAGTCTCAGAAATCTACGGCAATTCTAAAGAGAAGGAGCTTAGGCGAGACGGTGTTAATTTACGGGCCCGTACATTAACAGGGTTTTTTACAGTGTAGTTTGCCGATTTCATTCTCGCCTAAGCTCCTTCTCTTTAGAATTGCCGTAGATTTCTGAGACTGGTCTTTTTTGAACAAACGAAAATGTATACCTAGTTGGAGAAATTTATTGATATATTGACTGACGGATAACGGAGAGTTCCGAATAAAAGAGACATATAATCGAGGTTCTCCTGTATTAAGTACTATAGTAAGTAATTGCAGTATAGGGGCATTAAATATGCTTCAGATATCATTTATCAACCTACTATTTTTAACTAAATTATTTTGTTTGAAGAGAATTACATCTATATGACATATTATAACTTAAACCCCTCAAAATCTTATATTTTGTACCCCATTTAAACTTAATAACTTAAATTATCTTTTTCATATATCCTTAATATCACTTAGTACTTTAACATCCCAACCACACCCTTCGGCGACAAACCGTCGCTTAGATCAATCCGTTCCCACAGAAATTGTTTAGTCAGCAAATAGTTTACTGTGACCTTAAACCTCTCTCGTCATCGATGCTGAACCCTGATTGGTCAATCGAAGAACAAGCAATAACAATCTGTAGCTGTGAATCACTTTTTAATTAGACTTCAAGATGTTAGGTTGTGTGTGCTTTTGGCGGGCCGAGCTACGGCTCCGACTCCGTCCCGTTAAACATGATTAAATGATTTTAAATGATTTCTTTATAATAAAAGATCTTGGACGTCCAAACTACCTTCATTTCTGTAGTTAACTAAATCATAATTATGCTCTCCTGTGTAGTAGATGTTATTCTACTACATATATTATATATATATAATATATATATATATATATATATATATATATATATATATATATATATATATATATATATATATATATATATATATATATATATATATATATATATATTATATATATATATATATATATATATATATATATATATATATATATATATATATATATATATATATATATATATATATATATATATATATATATATATATATATATATATATATATATATATATATATATATATTATATATATATATTATACTTCCTACAATATATACTTTAACTAAAATGCAGTGTATCCTATTGTTCTTAAATTCATTACCACTAGTGACCCATTGGTGGGGTTGATTGTACATTTTTTGATTTTTCATTTCTTTCGGCATTACATGTCTTAGAATTTTACAGATATTATTTTTTACTAAAGCTAAATATGTAAGATAACGGATTTGAAAAAAAAAAAAACATTAGTACATAATTTAAGTTTTATCTAGTATAATTAGAAGTTGCAATAAAAAACAATATTTCTTGTAAAATATTGTTGTATAGTACTTTGTTTTATTGTTATCTCTTATTTCTAAATTAAAAAAAAACTTATATGCAGAGAACAGTTAAGAAAAGTTCGCGGAAAAAAATACAAAAATATAATACAAATTAGCACATTTTTATTCGAGGGGGGAGGGGAACCTGACAGTCATTGGAAACTGGTAATGTATTAGATTTATTTTGGACTAACCTTGCTGGGCCTCTGGTCTGTTGTTAGTCGACAATTTTTGTATTTGTATTTGGTGTAAAATTCTTTATTTAAGCGTGATATTTTATTCGGAGGCTTTGTGATTGGTGTAAATTTTTTTATTTGAATGTGATTCTTTACTTGGCGTCTTATTTCCAATACCAATCTGAGAAAGACTTTTTGCACGTTATTATAAAAAATAGTGTATGACAACGCGTCGAAAATAGCCATTTTTAAACTCGTGAATTAATTTATTCAACTCGTTTAAAAAAGCCTTACTTTTCACACTAGTTGCATAAATAACTATTTCAAAACATTATTTGTTAAAAAAAAAAGTTAAAATAAATTTTTAAACATCTAAAAATGCAAGCATGAATAATTTAAGCTTAATTTATTTCATTTTTTTTTCTGGGGGGGGGGGGGGGTGAATTTTATTTTACCATGTTTTTCATATTTTCATTTAATTAAAACAAACATTATTTAGTTTTTCAAAATACGTGATTTTTCCATCTATCGATAAATAAGTGCGAGCTCAACTTAGTGAGAAAAAAATTGCAAGCTGATGATTCCAAATGGAATCATTAGGGGTGAGAGGGTTTAAACCATGCATTCCCTTAATTATTTTGAGCAGTGTATTTGAAAGTAGAAACTAAAATAAACAACGAAAATGATTAGGAAAGTTTAACATGTCCCAACAATAGGTGAGCGTTTAGCAACGGATCTTCGAATTTTGTGCGAAACTGTTTCAATAAACCATTTGATGATATAGGTATGTGCCTTTCACATGCGTCGTTTATTTATTGTATTTTAAACATGAAAAAGATAAAACTGTTTGAGCTTTTTGTCGTTGGAGGGGTGATATTAACACAAGTGAAAGGTAAAGGCAAACTTTTGATAACTATTCGTTATTGAAATTTTAATTTCAAGACACACCCATATAAAGAAAGCAATATAACGTTTATTAAAAAAAACTTTCCTCCAACCTCCTATATCCTACAGTAGAACGCAACAATGTTGTGATATAATTCCAATATCGCGTTATTAACCTTTTCGGTCCCGATGATGCCATTTGGCATCATCACTTTAGAATTTTTTTTCCCGATTGTCTATAGTCATTTATGATACCTAAAAGCACATCATTCGATTCTTCAAACTCTTTTCTATTAGAAAATATTTTGCATTAATCCGAAAAGATGCCGACATCATTATTTTTTTTAAATTAGAAAATAGCTAACTCGCGTTTCTCTTCATTTTTGAAAAGTTGACTTCATTAAAACTTTATTTTAACTATTTTGGCTGTAATAATTACTAAAATTTTTTTAATAATATGTTCAGATACTCAAATATATAAATAGACTTTTATTTTTGTTAAAATAATTTTTTCAATTTGTTGTTTTCTATCATTGAAAAGTTATGATGGCATCATTGGGACTTGCTGGGTAACTCAACCCTTATTGGCGACTTTGCTGTTGTGTTGACATATTTGTGCATTCTTTTTAAAAAAATTTATTTTTTTCAACTTCGAAATTATCCTAAGTTAAATTTATGCTTATTATAAACGATTCCTATAGGTGGATAGAATTTGAAAATGTTTCGTCATTCATTAGCATATTCACTGGGTAAGGTAGTTAAGGAATGCCGATTTTTCTGACGTTGAACTTGAAAACTCGAATGTAGAACTGGAAACAACTATTAAAAATGTGAATAATGAAAGTCCAGGTGATGCTGCAGATCTATTTATTCCAATTATTAACGGGTTATTGACAGGGCCGTAACTTTAACTTTTTATTGGGGGGGGAGACGACGTTTTGGCGCCCTCTATAAAATTAGTTTTGACGCCTCATAAATTATTTATATTATTAATTAGTATAGTAGTACTAATTATTAACCCCTAATTACATTAATTACCTTAAATTTATTTAAACTTAATTTAAAATTAATTTGAAAACGTAAAATTAAATTTTTGTTTTCGTATGGACTCTTATCTTAGACGTAAAATGAGCTTATTTTGTGAATATCAGAATTGTCTGTAGTGTAGTAATTTTTCGGGACTGAAAGGGTTAAACGGACATCTTTCTGATATAATTCGGACACTGCGATACCTCTAAGTCGACTTTGGTAGTAGTTTATCTTGGTCATGGTTTCTCACACGAAAATACAGGGTGGCTTAAATAAAAGTGACCCCTACATGGAGATGCTTGGCGAGAAAAACTATTGAAGCCGCTTGAAAGCGTCCAAGTCAAATTCATAAATTATTCAAGCGTTCAATGGCTTCACTTGGCAAACCTGTTTTTTATTGGTTGGCTTAGTTGTTACTAGACTAGAGCTGTAAACGGACTATTAGCTAGTTCAGATCGTAGTGCGAGCTGTGTAAGTCTGTGTTCATCAGATCAGTGCACAGGTAAAGATAGCATAGTTACTGGGACGGACGCATTGGCATTACTAGACAGTGAAATTCAAATAATAACGAGGTAATTTTTTGCTGTGAAAATGAAAGCGGAACTTTACATTATTTTGAAAACTAAAAAAAAAAACCACACGATTTTTCTGCAAAAAAGAGAGTTCTCTTTCGCTTTTTTAATATAAGCATTTATTGTCACCATATATATTTTTTATTTTCATTAATTTTCTTTCGAAAATTCAATTAATATTATTTATAGTTTGCTAAATTAATTTTCAGTTCGAAGAATAAATAAATAGTAAAATTGGTGCTTAAAAGATAAAAACGAACTTAGCATAATTTTTATGCAAAGTTTGAACTCTCTTTTCGTCTTTCTTCATACACATATCCCAAGTTGCCACGTGGCCGCACTCAAAAATAACGTGGATCTCAGCGTTCGCAGATCTCGAATCAGTCGTGTTTTGATTCGAGCGTCCAAAATGTGCGAAAATGGTTGATGTATCTACCTATTCGGAAGAGATAACAGTGGCCTTCGCTCACACTATGCATGCGTTAGATGCAGACGCACTGCTAGACGTGAATTCTAACAAACCACCCAAGCGAAGATAAGATGCTGAGATATCGCGGAGCAGGGCACTTTTTAGCTCCTATATATGCGTCTTCAGTCCTTACATACCTTGGCTTAACAAAGACAAAACACTGACATCGTGCAGCAGAGCGCTATGTAACGCCTTGACGTGCGTCTTTAGTCCTTACAAACCAGGGCTTTTCAGTCTATTCGAAAATTCTCTTTTAGGGCAAGGCATTTTAGGCCTCATAGGGAGCTTGGTAGGGACGATCACGGACGATGTCTATTCCCTCGGCAGTGTCGTCTCGTCCCTCTGTCTCTCTCCCCCATTCGAAGCTGACGGATGCGAAGGGACGGACGAAGGCACAACGGAGGCCTTCCTCTTCACGCGAAGGAACAGTCGTAGTCCGGAATTCCTGCACCTCTGCGACTGGAGTTTGCCGAACAACACGAACTTCGACCCGAGGGACAGGACGGAGATTTTCGTACACGGGTGGCTGGACGGAGTATGCAGGTCGGAATGGATGAGAGTGAGTATTGACTATAAATTTAATTACGGTTCTCTTGGCAAAGATATCTTAACTTTTGCAGCAATTTTGTCAGAATGAGGCAACACTGTAAAAATTATTAACGAACGTTTAATTAAGGAAATTAAGGAATTAAGGAACAACACACGCTAAAACGCCGTCAAGACTGTCGATTCTACAGATTTAACGAGCGCGTATATTGCAGTGTACGCGTTCACCCCATTGATTTTTAAAGGATTTTTTCTCCCAGTACGAATAAGTCTATTGTATGGCTTGGACAAAACCAAGAACCTGGTCGGTGAGTGCCTAGTCAATTATCCGCCACTGAGGAGTCACCAATAACAACCATTTGCCAACAAGTTTTGCTGTTTATGGCGTCTGCCCTTCCTTGGTAAAATGCTTGAACTATTTCCTTTAGAATAAATAAAAAAAATACTACTGATGTAAGGCTTCTTGATAATGGGAATGTTTCAGATTACGTAACGCTCTTGTTCTCATTTTTCTACGTACTGCGATTTCATTTGTTCCTTCAGTTTCACGTAATGCGATCACATTGGTTGCTTCGGTTTCACTCTCAAAATATACTCTGCTCAAAACAATTAAGGAGAGAGCTTATGGTTTAAACTCTTTT
Source organism: Oedothorax gibbosus (assembly GCA_019343175.1). Lineage (NCBI taxonomy): Eukaryota > Metazoa > Arthropoda > Arachnida > Araneae > Linyphiidae > Oedothorax > Oedothorax gibbosus. The sequence goes on along the minus strand of CM033271.1, from coordinate 6,777,646 downwards.
ACCCCCAATGATTCCATTTGGAATCATCAGCGTGCAATTTTTTTAAAAAAATAGTTATATATTTTTTATATATTAAAATATGAAAAACATAGAAATAAAAATGTCTATATCATATTAAAATAAAATTCACTCTAAAACAATTTTATGAAATAAATTGACCCTAAATTCTTCATTTTTTGGATTTAAAAAATTGATTTTAACTATTTTTAACAAATAAAGTTTTGAAAAAATTGTTATAATTTATTCAAAAAGTTATGGTTCCAGTTTTGTTCCTTAAATTTTAGTTTAAAAAAATTAAGATCTGAGATTTTCAATGTCTTCTAATTTCGATGTGCTAAATTTTTTGACATATCACACTCGCCTGTAGCATTTGTAGTTAGAGCTCTGAAATTGGGTGACGGACGGACAGACAGCCAGACGGACTGAACGATTATAATACCTTCCACTTTTTACGTTATAAACATAGTGTGGAAGCTAAAATTTACTTCTGTAAGGCTTCTTGATAATTGAGTTAATTGTTATCAACACAATATCTTTTACATTTCGACATAAATTTCAAGGGTTGGTATTTAGTTTTTTCCTTTGTTCCGAGATGGCAGCACCTACGCGTAAAATTAAATTGAAGCAAACGCTCTGTTTGTTACAACTATATTTTGTTCCATTAGATTTTTTTTCACCAAAACAGTTTAGCAAAATAAATAAAAAAAAAGGGTTGTTCCGACCTATGTTATTCAATTTTTTTTTCTTTCGTATTTCTCCTCTTCAAAGAATTGTTTTTGCAGGTGACGTATTTCCTTCCAGCTTACATTCCTTTTTCTTCCTATGATCTAAGCTCCGATTGGTGATTCGTACCCACGTAACATTGATTCGCTAATCGAGGCTCTGGAAAGAATTTATTTTCATTTTCAGCATTTCAGTTGCCACTCAAGAACTGAAACATACTAATTCTTCAAACTTAAAATTTTTCATCCTACAATGTTTTTCTACAGTCTACAACCAAGAAAAAAGTATCATTCTAATGATCCTTCATTCGAAGATTAAGAGGGATTGTCAGTCCCATATAGAGCTAGTGCATTAGTTTTGGAATCACAACTTCCGCAGAAGTATTGCTTTGCCAAGTTAGCCCTTTTTCCCCAGGTACGGGAATCAACATAACATTGAAATGAAACAAATTTGAAACGAAAATGGTATCTCGTTATTTAATTATATATTTTTGAAGTTTTAAAATGACCCAAAATATTCAGCAGATGGCGACACTATTTTAAAACGTTATCAATTAATAATTAAATAACCGGATGTTATTTCCTTTTCAATTTTGTTTTAAATGGATGTTATGATGATTCAAATACCTGGTGAAAATGGGATAACATGGCAAAGCAATTCTTTGGCAAAAGTTGTGATTTCAAAACTAAAGCATTAGCTCTATGGGACTGACAGTCCCTCTTAAAGAAGAAAACAACGCAGATTATTGACGCAAATAGTTTTTGGGAACTAATTTACATGTTACAATGGGACTCAAGTCGCCCACCTTTATCAGAATGGCATACAACACAAACTTCGCAGTTGACGAAGCGAAGTAGTTTGTGTTGTCTGACAAGCCCTGGTTCATAAGAACTAAAGACGCACGTCTTGGCGCTAAAAAACGCCCTGCTTCGAGATATCAGCTTCTTATATCTTCGCTTGGGTTGTTTGTTAGAAATCGCGTCTAGTAATGTGCCCGCGTCTAGTGCATGCGTCGTGAGCGAAGGAAACTGCTATCTCTTCGAATAGGCATATATACGAGGGCTGTTTTTTCTTTCAACCTCCGATGCAGTGGCGGATCTAGCTATGGGGAGCGGGGGGCGCCCCCCCCCCCCTCAAGTTCTGTTGACCGTCTTTTTTTTATTTTTGAAAACAAGATTAAGACAAAAATTTAAATTTATCTTTTTTCAACCTAATTTTTTGTTAAAGCGTTGGAGCAAATAACTATTTTTACAGTTTATAGAAAGAGTATTCAACTGTTGGTGCCGATTTATTTTTCATTTGTTTTGTCGGTTTTTTATGAGTTCACAAATCTTTGAAGGTCAAAATAAAATGAAGAAAAGGAATAACGAAAACCAGCCAATCACACAATTCCGCGCGAATAAGATTTGGGAAATAATTTTTATTTATTTGGGGGTTGGCGCCGTTTATATTCCACACGTGCTATCTAACGATGAATATTTTGTGAACGTTTAAGGGTTTTAGTTTGCTTACATTATCCAAGTAAAAATAAGTGTACTTCAATTCGGGAGTTTTCGCGCTTTTTCTCTACTATCAAATTTCATACGAGCAAGATTGGAAAATAAGAGTAAGTTATAAGTTTCTATATTAATCGTTAAGTTCTTATTTTTTTTCAATTGCCAAAATGATATAAAAAAATGTACGTTAAATTTTTGAAGTTGAGGACTTATAATACTTGTGAAGGTGGCATCTTAAAGACTATCATGTGGGTTAGGTTAGTTGGAATTATTATCGCACTAAAGCGGGGGGTCCCGCTTTAGGTTGACCACCTAACCGGGACATATGCCTACACCCCAGAGCCCTTGGTCACGAAAGCTGAATTGGGCACGGCAGGCCTTGGCCCACTGATGGGCTGTTGCGCCGAGGAGTTTAGTTGTATAGTTTAATTTATTGGTTAGTTTCTAACAAATTACTACGTTATTTTCAAGATATACTGTCATTGTTTGCCTTGTTTATAAGTTAGCTACTTCGCATCTTCAAAAAAAAAAAAAAAAAATTGAATTAACTTTTTATTTATTATTTTCATGAATTACTTCGCTAATACCTGTTTCAATTTTGTTGTTGTATACACTAATTTCTTAAAAACTAATTTCTATGCAATTAGTTTTGTATTTAGTATACTAAGTAGTTAAATTTTCAATAAAAACATGCTATAACAAATTGATTTTTCGTATTTATTTTACTTAATTTTTAAAAAAAAAGCATTATTTATCTATTTAACAATACAAACATTAGTATGTTAGTTTAGATTAGTTTGAATTATCGTCGTACTAGAGTTACCCGAGGGCTATTGGCGACGGGCGTCGTAATTTAGAGCCACAATCAAATGGCGAGCCGACACCTGAGTAGGCACCCCAACGAAACCGTTAAGGGTGACATCGTACGCAGCGTCGGGACTTTGGAGCATATTTAACGTGTACTCCTTCTACACGGGGTATTATTATTCGTCGGAGATTTTTGGCTGCACGGCCGTTTTATAGGTCGGAGTTATTTTGGCGATGCCCGGACACGAACCTGGGACCTTCCTCGTGCAAGGCGAACGCCTTAATCGACTAAGCTCCCCAGCCCAAAACAAACAGTAGTATGTAAAATAAGTACTAATGTAAGTTCATAAATAGTAATTAGTAAAAATATTAATAGTAAAAATATGTATTTACCATGGAAAATTAAATGAAAAAATAATTTCAATTGAAATTAATTTCAATTAAAAATAATTTCTATTAAAAATGATTTCAATTAAAAATGATTTCAATTAAAAATGATTTCAATTAAAAATATTTTTAATTAGAAATAATTCCAATAAAAATGATTAAAATTAAAACTAATTTTTAATTAGAAATAATTCCAATAAAAATGATTAAAATTAAAACTAATTTTTATTAAAAATAATTTTAAATGAAAATATAAAAAAAAATGCCGCCCCCCCAGAATTTTTTGTTGCCCCCCCCCATCTCAGAAAAATCCTAGATCCGCCACTGCTCCGATGGGATGTAATGAAAAGACGGATCAATATACAAAAAAGATTTTATTACCAAAAGTAATATACAATACAGCTTATTTCTCTAAATAATCACCTTGACGATTAAGACATTTGTCGTATCTGTGAACAAGCTTTGAAATACCATCTTCGGAAAATGTAGCCTTCGATGATTTGAAGGAAGTTGTGGCGGTTTCTTTGCGCGCCACGTCAATTTGGAAGGGATGCCTTCCAAGCCATTATGCTAATCGATAATTCACTTATGGTAAACCTTAGAGTTTCCCTATAACAGCTTGGTCAACTCGCTGAACAATGTCGTCTTTAGCGACAGACTTGCTTCCTTGACCCCCTTCTCCATGAACATCAGTTCACCTACCTTTAAATTTTCGACACCATTCACGAACAACGCAATCACTCATAAAAGTGTCGCCATACACTCGACACATTCTTCGATGAATTTCGTTTGCTTCTGCCTGCGCAAAACGAATAACAGCTCGCAATTCACACTTGGCGGCAACAATTTATGATGAGAGTATTTCAAAGCTTGCTCATGGATACGACAAATGCCTTAATCATCAAGGTGATTATGTAAAGAAATAAGCTGTATTGTATTTTACTGTTGGTAATAAAGTCTTTTTTGTATATTGCCCTTTTTTTTCTTTACAGCCCATCGGATGTTGAAAAAAAACCCCTCGTATATAGGCAAATTCGCAATTGGACGCTATAATCAAACCACGACGGATTCGGGGTTTATGAACTCAACGATCAACGTCTTTTTTTTTTGGTTCTAGGATCACAGGATAATTATGGGCCAATAAGAAAGCGGGAAATTCGGATTCATTTTGTGTTCTTACAAACCAGGACTTTAGAGCGTCCAAAGCGTGTGAAATGGCCGATGTATCTACCTATTTGGAAGAGATAACATTGCCCTTTGGTCACTATGCTATAGCTATAGCTAGAATAGCGAATTCTAACAAACCCCCCATTATATTTCGCCTGACACTTCTTAGCATCTTGAATACTTTGATTGTGGAAGAGTCCACTTTGAAAAAGGTATGAAAGATTTTGGTTTAGGCAAGAGTTACTATATTAAGCGATTCATTGCTTATATGGGCGTGTTATATTGGGCGTTGTGTATAGACCACCCAACAGTAATGTGGAGCATGATACCATGCTGTATAACCTCATAAGAGAGATTTGTCACAAAAATGAAGTTGTTGTCATGGGATTTCAATTTTCCAAACATTAACTGGGACAATAATGTGATTGTAAAAGGACAGGGTTTAGATTTTCTGGATGTTTTAGATGATTGCTTTTTGTATCAGTTAGGGTTAGAGAGTGTACTAGAGATAATGCTATTCTGGATTTAGTTTTAAGTAGCTGTGAAAATAGAGTTCATAACCTTATTGTCAGTGATCATTTAGGGGAGAGTGATCATAATAGTATTAAATTTGATATTTTTCAGGTTATACAGATTAATAGTGTAAGAGTCATCCCATGTTTCAGAGATGTTAATTTTGACAACTTGAGACATGATGTAGCTTTAGCTTTTGATAAAGTAATAATAAGTACCCATACTCTTGAGCTATGGGAAGAGTTCAAGGAAAAACTAAATGATGTGGTGAAAAAGCATGTAAAATTCAAGCGTAAAAGTTCACAAAGGAAATTGTATCCTATATGGTTTTTCAAGGATATTAAAAAGTCCCTTAGGTCAAAGCAGAGGGCTTACAAAAATGCTAAGCAAACTGGTAGAGAGGTTGATCAGGAAGCTTACAGAGTTGCTAAGAGAGAGTTTAAGAATCTTAGTAGAAAACACAATTCCGCATTAGAGGAGAATCTATCTAGGGGTATTAAGGATAACCCTAAGGATTTTTTTGCTTATGCTAGAAGCTAGAAGTAATGTAAAACAGGGTAACTCCATTGGACCATTTAAAGATAGTCAAGGACAGTTAATCCATGACGACATGAAAATGGCAAATCTTTTGAATAACTTTTTTATTAGTGTTTTTAGTAAAGATTTTTAAAATATGCATGTTTCAGGGGAAGTAACTGAAGAACAGGAATGTATTGAGAGTGATTTTTCTAAAGAGGAGGTTATTCGTCTATTAAAAACTATGAAACATTACAAAGCACCTGGGCCTCTGATGATATTTATCCTAAAATTTTAGTTGAATGTGCAGAAGAGTTGGGGGATGCAGTTCTGACTATTTTTAGGTCATCATTTATTTCTGGACAGGTGTCAGCAGACTGGAAATCGGCAAATGATACTCCATTGTGCAAGAAAGGGCCTAAATCTGATCCGGTAAATTCCAGACCAGTTAGTCTTACATCTGTTTTAGGTAAAGTTTTTGAGACATTGTTGAAAATGCGTATAATGACTTTTTTGGAAATAATAATTTGCTTTCAGATAATCAATATGGCTTTAGAAAAGGTAGGTCTCTTGTACAACTAATCTTTTAAAATTTTATGATACTGTTACAGAAGAGATTGATAAAGGCAATATGGTTGATGTTATTTACATCGATTTCCAAAAGGCTTTTGATAAAATTACTCATGAAGCTTTGTTATTTAAGTTGAAAAGATTTGGGTTAGGGACTTCTGTGGTCCGTTGGATTAAAAATTGGTTGACCAATAGAAAACAAAGGGTTCACAATAATGGTAAGTACTCTGATTGGAATGAGGTAGTAAGTGGAGTGCCTCAAGGCTCTGTATACTAGGGCCAATTTAATTTATTATGTTTATTGATGACTAGCAAATTTATACCCGTTCTTCGCACGGATTAAAAAAATATCAAATCCTTCCAAATATGTTTACCATATAACCTGTTATAGGATCATAAACTTATGTTATTGTTCCCGCTCGTTATAAAGTATAAAATCCCGTTTCATTGCCTTAAAATTCCAAAATGAAAAATAAGCTATAAAATGCACTCATAAATGTCATCACAATTCCCTCATAAATACATAAAACCTTTTAGCTCATTTGGCGCGTTTTGGGAAATAATTTGGCGAGAAAATAGATATAGCTACAAACACACCCATTATACAGCTCTAACACAATGACCTTCGAACAACCGACCAGCTTATAAATTATTTATAAAAGAAATTGCCTATTTGGCGAATTTTATTTAATAAGTTGGCGAGATTGGCAACGTATTTGGCGAAAAAATAAAGACATAAAACACTAATAGCTCTAGTGTGATGGCCTTTATTAACCATCATAGTTCAGTAATAGCTTAACTGTACATTTATTGCTTAAATATGCATACATGCAGTCAACAGAAAAATCAATGAAAAAATCATCAAATAAACCCACAATAAAATCCGGGAATGAAGACTGGCGGAATTACGTCACTTGAAACATGTCAATTATTTTTCAAATAATGAATTTAGTTTCTGAAAGTAATGGCAAAAGAATAAAATAAACATTTTGAATTTTAAATGTTTTCGTTAAAAGTTTTATTTATTTTTTTCAGCCGATGGCATCAGGAAAGAGAAAAAATGATCGGATTTGGGCGAAAGTGGTGTATTTTTTTCAGAAAATTCGAATTTTCTCTAAAAATTTAACAAATATGAAACAAGTAGGTTTGTAACAAAATCTGTCACTTAACTCGCTTCCACATATTTGTGTTTAACAGGAAAAAACGCGCCAAACACAACATTAATTCTATATTTAACATTTACAAGCTAAATTTGGCTAGTTTCATTTATTTTATTTCGAAAATTCAATAATTATTACTTATCGTTTGCAAAAATTAATTTATATTTTAAAGAATAAATATGTCTTATTCCTCGCTTGTAAATAGAATGAAAACATTTCATATCAACATACAAGGATTCCGTAGTGAAATATATTTGACGTCATTTCAAATTGATCGATGTCGCAAAAATAAATTTATTTTAATTTATTGTCTAAAAGAATTAAAGTTTCTCGAGCGATTGTTGCGAATGGCAAATGTGATTTAATTCTAATAAAAACAGGGCCTTTAGCTATTTGTAATTCAAAGTTTTAAACGCCAAAATTAACTATTTTCATTAATCTTCTTTCTCAGATTTAATAATTAGACTTTATCGTTTGCTAAATTTGTTTGAAGTTCGAAGAATAATGATGTAATCTTTTTTAATAAATATTTTTGTCGCCACAATTTCCCATTTACATTTCTTTCGAAAATTCACTTATTTATAGTTTGTTAAATTAATTTACAGTTCAAAAAATATATAATTTGTACAATTGATGCTTTAAAAATAAAAACGAAACTTAGCATATTTTTTTTATGCCAAGTTAGAATTCTCTATGCATCTTTCTTCATACATATATATAGAACCATTAAAAGAACTCTATTGTGATAATACAACAATCCAAACCGAATTATATCACCTAAATAAATATTTTTTTCAAACGTGTATTTTTATTTTAACAAAAGTTTCTCGTACGTTTAACGAAATGGCACCTGGCGGCTCTCTGGTACTTAATTGTGACAGACAAGGACAAACTGCAATTACCCGTTTTCTAAGTGGACACCTCAGAACTATGACCTTCTCAGATGGTTTGAGAACTTTCGACGCATGCACCAAGTGCTCCTCAGAGCAAGCTTCTCCAACCCACATCTTGGAGTGCCTTGGACTCACCCATCATGATATACTCGAAAGTCCTTTTTTGGTCCTGGACTTCCTCAGGGTTTTTAACTTCATGGACTTAGTCTAGCCTCGCTGGACTTTGGGGATTGGCAACAACAACAACAACAACGAAATGGCAACAGTGAAAATATTGAATAAAAATGGAATTTGCATGTTATTTCAATGTAGATTAAATTTTTAGTTATTTAAATTTTAAATAAGCTTCTAGTTTAAATTCTTTAATGAAATTTGGCATGTAGCCTAATCTGATTTTTTGCTTCAAAATGACGTATCCCACTTGTCTGTGGGACTTGTGGATGACAACAGTGAAAATATGAATAAAAATAGAATTTGCACATGTTATTTCAATGTAGATAAAAAAATTTAGTTATTTAAATTTTAAATAAACTTCTAATTTAAATTTTTTAATGAAATTTGGAATGTAGCCTAATCTGATTTTTTGCTTTAAAATGACGTATCCCACTTGTCTGTGGGACTTGTGGTTCTTTCTGTGAAAGTGGGTGACAGACGGACAGACAGACGGACTGAACGATTATAAAACCTTCCACTTTTTACGTTATAAACGTAGTGTGGAAGCTAAAAACTAAGCCTCAGGTGCACACGTTAATATTAAAGGGAATCTATCTTAAAAATTTCGAAATTTCTGAGGGCAGTATAAGTAGGTCTTTTACGATCCGATGACAAACAGACACACATACAGACTCTTTCTTTTATTATTATTATAGATATCAGCTGGGGGTTGAATAACAAGTTAAGAATTTTTGCAGATGACTTAAAAGTGACGAGTACAGTAAATTCTGTTGAGCAAATCGAGCAGTTACAAAACGTCTTACGAAAATTACTGAATGGGCTTCAAGGTGGGGCATGTCGTTCAGTGTTAACAAATGTCAAACCTTGCATTTGGGTAAGAACAATGTTAATCATTCTTATGTTTTACAGGGAGAAAGTATCCAAGATAGTGAGTTCGTTAGAGATTTAGGAGTTTTGGTGAGAAATGATTTCAAAATGAGTAAACAGTGTGTTGAGGCAAGTAAGAAAGCCAATCGAATGTTGGGATATATTAGAAAAAGAATAACTTTTCTAAATCTAAGGAGATTATTTTGCCATTGTATAGGGCATTGGTAAGGCGACATCTGGAATATGCTGTTCAGTTTTGGTCTCCCTTCCTTAGAAAAGATATAGAGTTGCTTGAAAAAGTTCAGCATAGGGCTACAAAAGTGCTGATGGTTAGTTAATTGCTGATGGTTGTCATCAAATGCACGTGCATTTCTTTTCGATTTGATCGTTAATATATTTGCATCTGCAGTATATACTATTTACCATATTCAATATCACTTCGGGTAACGCTATAAGTTAAAATATAGATATGCTATAATAGTGAACCCATGCAAGTTCGAACTGTCCTTCAATTGAGAAACTGTTTCTAACCTGCAAAAGCAATAATCGCCAAATATAGTAACTATGGCCTAAACCAAAATCTTTGTTGCCCCTTTTCGTTTTACGAGTGATGGTTTAGATTCTTCTAAACACGTCATAGATGCTAAGAAGTGATGGGAGGACTATACTAAGATTTCGGTCTTCTGTTTGAATATGATATTTTCTCTTCTAGGAAATGAAAGAAGAATTACTGAAGCGTGGATCTTTCAACGTGATATTGATCGACTGGACGTGGGGAAATGGTCTGGAATACAACACGGGCGCTAAAAATGTGTATGTTGTACGAAAACACCTTGCTACCTTGATTCAAAACATAATGGTAACTACATTTTATTAGTACACTTATTAAAACTCGAATGACTCGGGAACTCGTGTACCAAATTTGAAGGCTGTATCCCTTTTTGTTTTAAAGCAATGCTTTTAAAACCGAACGAGTTCGATGGCAAATACCCTTGCAGATGAGCAATTTTCTCGAAAACCTTAGTATGACGTCCGACACAGGTACTTTAAACTCTTGTGCCAAATTTGAAGTCCGTATTTCGTTTAGTTCGAGCTGTAGTGTGGTTTCAGACAGACAGACGAACCAATGCTATAGCCACTTAGTTGGTTGGTTTGTTGGTAGCCATATATATTCAGGTTTGTGTGCTTGGTCAGAGACCCGCTTATAAACCTTCGTCAAGTAAGACAGACACAGCACACACACACATAAGTGGATCCATCTAATTTTTAGAGACAGGGGCCAGCTAGAGGATACCCAGAATTGGCTTGTCACCCCCATAGGTATTGGTTAAGTATGGGAACTTGGAGGACTTTGTGACCACGACGGATTTAACGAGCAATAGTCGCCATTAGCGTACACGGGGGTCTTCGGAAGGCAGCGGGACTCGAACTCGCAACCTTAGGGATGCCAATCCAAGACCTTACCGACCAGGCTATCCCGGCCCCAATATAGATACTTTTTCGAATAAACGCCCTCCAAATCGTGTAGAAAACACAAAATCGGATTTTCGATGCCATCGCAATATTTTCATTACGCTGTATTTCATATTAGGTAAATGGCAGTAAAATAAAGAAAGGCATTTTCCCCCAAACAACCTGCACCCGTGGTACTGACCACCCACAGGACTTTCGGACACACAGATTTAACGAGCACGTTCTCCGCATGTACTCCAAGTGTACTCCTACTAAGAAAGATAAGAAGTATATACATGCAATAATAACTCATATAAAGCCATGATTTGAGTTTTTGTTTCGAACTTTTTGCTCTTATTTAGTGCAATAATAATTTGACAATCTGTTCAAGAGGAAAAGCGGAGTTGGTGCGGAAAACTTCCATTTGGTGGGTCATAGTTTTGGCGGGCAGATTGTCGGATTGGCGGGAAAAATTGTCCCCAACCTGAGAAGAATCACAGGTGAGAATAATTTTTTATTATGTGTACGCGGTACTTCAAAACTATTGAAAAATTAAAAAATTCTGTTTTTTAATGTGTTTAGTTCATTCATTTTTCAAACTGATAAAATTGTATAACTGTATCTGTACCGATGTATCTTATTTTTTTATAATATTTTATCGACTTCCTTATAATATCGACCAAACCAATCACTTTAGGTCAATGTCTGAGTCAAAGTCCATCTAAAACCAAAGCGGGATCTTGAAAATTTTAAAAAGTCACATAAATTCTGGTAATCAACAACATTTAGCATAATATAGAAACTATTATTTAGAGGTCCGGCCCCGGGCCTAACAGGCCTTACAGTAGACCGATCAGGCCCTGGGTATTCGGATAGTCGGAGTTCGGATAACTAAATTTCTACATCAACTTAATGAATTCCTTTTTAATTCTCACCCCAAGCCTTGGATCCCGCCCTGGCTCCTTTCAGGAACAGGCCAGCATTCCAGAGGCTCGATCGGTCCGATGCTGTCTTAGTGGACGTCATTCATACCAATGGGGGAAGTAGACCGGGTAAGGTCATAAGTTAAAGGCCTTATCACACGAGCGTTTTTCCACAACCCAACCTCCAACGCAACTTTCTCCCCCCCCCAATTTCGGCCCCCCAAAAGTTGTTTAAGGGTTGCCAGAGGAGGGAAAGATTTCTCTTTTCCGACTGTCATAACTAAAACGGTATCTCTTCAGTAGGCTCCAATTTATTAAAAATGAAAATCGGTTCTTCGGATTGATTTGAGTTTTATTTAATCGCATGCGTAGGATTTCTCTTATAATTATTATTTTTTCTTTCACACACTTTTGTTTAGTGATGGAAATGATCACTTGATGTATATGTTATAAAAAATATTTTTATTCTTGGGGTTTGGTTGTGGAGGCTATTTCTTTTCCTTTACATATCCTTCAGTGGTGACATTAAAAAGAAAAAGTTGTGAAGAGTATGTAAAAAACAATGTTACAATTTGATAAAGATTGCTCACTTTTAAAAAGAATTTTACAAGTCAAACTGAAATTGTCATTAATATATATCTGAATTCATTGATGATTTCATATATACTATTAAAATCCTTATTCTGTAATAAAACAAATAAACACCGAGAGATATAAGTTGAAAATTTTAATTTTCCCAACTAGATTGTTAAATTAACGCACTTGCGTTGAGAGATATTTTGTAGGCTATAAATTGTTGGAATTTTGCTTAAAATTGCAAATATTTTTTTTACAAATTTGAAATTAAAGCTGATATACAGTTTAGCTTTCACATTTAGAACAAAAGAGGCAGTTTTACCCATCTACTTTAAATATATTATAGCAAATGATATATAAAATTATGGAATTAACGAAAGAAAATCCATAAAAATAGCTTATTTCTTACACTTAAAGTTGAACTAAAAGCTGTGCTAAATGATTTTTTACTAAGATATATAAATAAATCTTGTGTGGAATTGGCTCTAAGTAAAAAATTTCGTTAAACCCTCCCAACTTTTCAACATTTTTTTATCGAAAAAATAAGAAGAAATGTCAAATCAAAGAGTTATATTTCCTCTTTATGTCAAATAGCTTATTATACTTACTTCAGATTGAAAATCAAAATATCGTGCTTGTAAAAAAAATAAACAACAGCTTGGCAATTTGGCGCAATATGACCTGAAGATTTGGCTTCAACCAAAACAGAACCGTGACGTCAGTGTAGCGACAGTCATTCACCTGATTGGTTGTTGGGGTCAAGTTGGCCAACTCCGTCGCGAGGAATCGACAGAGTTGGAGAAAATTTCTCCAACGCCTTCGTCATAGCACGTGGCAATTTCCGCCAATCATGATCGGAACAGAGGTTGCGTTGGGAGTTGGGTTGGGGAAAAACCGCTCGTGTGATATACCCTTAAGGTAGATCTCTACCCTCGATGGCTTAATTTTTGTATCTTAATATTTTCAATTAAAATTTTCAGCATATTTGAAAATATGAATATTGGAACAATTGCGTACAAAAATTTATTATTATTATTTTTTAGTTTATGGACAAAAAAGTTGACATTTCACCCCAATTTTTGGAAATATTTAAAGCCCTACTCCTCCCTTAATTTTATAGATTCAAGTGTAATTTGTTTGTTTTTTACATCATTATACAAGTGTGTAGAACAAAGCTATGTTGAGACATATTGAAAATATGTAATAAAAAATAATTTTTTATTACATATATATTATATTTCTTCGATTTTTTAAGGCACTTATTTACCAGGTTGACCCCTTCAGGCTATTTGTTAGAGTTGTAATGTGGAAATTTTATAAATGATTTCTTTTTATTATATACTATGCAATAAACCTCGGCTGTCCAAACTTTGTTGATGCATGATTGTATTTTTTTGACATTAGTTTTTTTTTTAATTTAATAAACGTTAGTTTCTTTGGCAATATGTTTTCTTGTGATTCTTTAAATTTTCTTTATTTTCTTTCTTTAGCAATTTTTTTCTTGTGATTCTTTAAATTTTCTTTATTTTCTTTCTTTGGCAATATGTTTTCTAGTGATTCTTTAAATTTTCTTTATTTTAATTTGTAATTTTCTTGTACTGGGCCTTCCACGATATGGCAATTTTAAAGAAAGCTCAGTATATTAAGAAGATGGATATGCTTGGCGAAAAACAAAAAGAAGCCATTAGAAAGTCGCCAAGCAACTATAACAGTAAGCCCAAGTAAAACTGCTTACTAATGTTAGTTCATGATGAAACTTATTATTCTATTCCTTAAAAAGCGTTAAGTAAAATTCAAAAAATGACTATTTACGCAGTTGTAGCACGGGATCTGAAATTATACAAGATGGTAGTAATTTCCTTCACAGGTAAGAAAAATGCTTGTATTAAAATTTTTTTATCAGGGAGTTGAAAATCGCCAAATCGATGTAGAAAGCTACTGAAAACACCCTAAAATGTTCATATTTTTTAAATGGTTTTAGAGGCCCCCGAAAAGCCCGTAAATTCTCTATAAATTACCAAAAAGGTTTAGGTGAGTTTGAATTATCGTCGCACTAGAGCTACACGAGGGCTATTGGCGACGGGCGTCGTATTTTAGAACCACAATTAAGTGACGAGCCGACACCTGAGTAGGCACCCAACGCAACCGTTAAGGGCGACATCGTACGCAGCGTTAGGACTTTGAAGGATATTTAACGTGCACTCCCGCCACACAGGGTATTATTTGTCGGACATTTTTGGCTGCACGGGCCATTTATAACCATAAAGGGACTTAAAAATTCAAACTTGGGGTGAAAACCAATTAGTCCCTTAAATTGCCAATATACCTTAATGTTATAATATGTTGCTTATAACGACATTTTTTATTAACTCCTCCGTTATAACGCAAAATGTTAAAGCCTACTATATATGCTGTCCAAAATGCCTTCTTGGAGATAAAAAAAATCTTTTTCACTATTTAAATTTTATTTTATTCGCCAAAGGGTGAGAATGTCGCCAAATATATGATTTATTTACACCAAAAAAAGTTTTTTTTCAGTGTATAAATACATAAAGAAGACTTCGGTATGAGACCACGAAACCACTACTATTCCCCCTTAAATTGATATACAGTCGACTTCGTTAACGCGAACTCGCTGAACACGAAATTTCGCTTTAGATGAACTGATAGCATTTTCCCCACCTATAAAGCTTTGAGCTAATGTTAAAAATTTCTTAATGCGAAAGACGAAATTCCGTTTAACTCAAACAAAAAAAATTCAAAATTTGACTTTTTTACCTTATAGTAATTCATAGTTTCAACGAACAAATGAAACAAAACATTAAAAAAAGCGCCAAACGAACAATTTTCCTAATTTCTCTATTGTATGTACCACTCCAAATGAACTTTATTATTGGAATTACTTATTGTATACAAGTACTATACAATTATAATTATACATAAAAACAAGTACATTATAATAGTCCTATTACTGTACTAGTCATTACTGTACTTACATTATGAACTAGTACATTACTGTACTAGTACATTATAAACTAGTACATTACTATACTAGTACATTATAAACTAGTACATTACTGTACTAGTACATTATAAAATTAGAATAATTTTAAGGAGTTATTTTTTTAAACTATTAACTGGTTCAATTAAAAAATATTCCTGACGGTTAACATAAAATTCGGTTAATACGAAATATTTCGATGCTCCCTTCGAGTTCGCGTTAACGGGGTTCGACGTTATTCTTTTATTTTTTGCTATGGATGATATTCGGATATAGTCATATAAAGTATTTACGCGGCCCTGCAAAAACCCCTAAAATGTCCTTAAATTTTGAGTGGAAAATAGATATGGGTAGTCTAAGTGTCACAAGATATTGGTTCTACTAACGTAGGGAGAGTCGTGACAACGTGGACGACATAGCATCCTACATTCACTGGTTTACCAGGAACTTATGACGGCTGATGACTATTGGCCCAGTGGGCTCATAATTCCCTCTGTCGGAAAAAGGAAGCGTTCGCCAACTCGGCAAAAATACGACTGTGTGTGGCTCTTCTGTGCGTGTTGGTCATTCTCTGTAAAAGGGATAAATCGATGTCCCGGATACCTTGCTCTTTATTTTCAAATTATATATGCATGTTTGTGATTGATTAGTTTGAACTGACCCACAACCTAACTTGTCCCACTAAAAAATATCAAATAATTATAATTTACTTACAAAAAATTTCGTTTAAAAGCCCGATTTGTCACTCCCTCACGCTGTCCCTACATGCTTTTACAACTTTTAACATCATAAAAAAGGCCGTTTTAAATAAATAATCCATTTTAGTGGAACAATTTATGGTTAACTAGTTTCTGTAGTTTTTGAAAATGTATATAATGTATTTCAACCCTCAATAGTTTTATGTAATTTTATGAATATGTAATGTCCCTGGGTTACAGAGTCACTCCTACAACACTGGTTTAAAGTTCAATTAAAAACTTACTAGACGACTAAGAAATCGAATTTAAATTGGCATGTCATTCATAAAGGATTGAGGCTTCTAAATCAACTATCAGTTGTTTTGCTCCATGGCTGATAACGTTTTTATGGTACTTTTAATATAAAAAATAGCATGCGAGTCTTTTTCGATCGTCACTCCCTCAATCTCATTTACCAGTCATAGATAAGTGTGAGTATTCTTTTACTAGTATCAAATTGTGGGCATTTAGATGTAGATTAACATACAATCACTAAATCTGATAAAAATTCTTTGAAAATGATATTATTTGACTTTATTATTTGATTTTTCCTACGAAATCCTTACTCCCTCACACGTCACTCCCTCACATATCAGTCTTGAAAGTCTGTCCACATTGGATAACTTCATCTTGGATCTTTCTTTCCAAGCGCATGAAATACGACGATTTTTTGTGTGTCTAAATTGTAGATTTTTTTCAAAGCACAGTGTTTGGATATTTTAAGGCTGACGATGTAGTGCTAGATGAGTGGAGTTAGGGTTAGTATGAATCATCGTCGCACTAGAGCTACACGAGGGCTATTGGCGACGGACGTTGTAATTTAGAACCGCAGGTAAGTAACAAACAAAATAACAAAAGCATAAAAGGATTTAAAATTAAAAGTTGATTTTTTAAATAAAAATATGTAGAACTATTCATAGGAAATTCAAAAATGGTAAAGTTTATTAATTCTCTAACATTTTTAAGTTAGTCTCTATGTATTGCAAACTCATTTTATTAATAAAAGTTATTTTATATTTCTCCTCAAAAATATTATGGTTTTGCAATTTCTAGTAATTTATATTTGAAATTTCGGTGCAAACATTCAAATGATCTGTCGTTTGTTCGTAATTATTAGTAGCCCCCCCCCCCCCCCATAATATTTTCAGCTATTATATATTCTTCGCACCACGCTCTTTAAACCGTAAGGTAGGTGGCACTGCAACGTTAGGTTAGGTTGTACGTTTTTCGGCTGTCTATTTCTAACCTCCATGGAGCTTTAACATAGCCAATATGCGCCTCGTAATTTTGAACCCTGGTCAAGTGACGAGGTCGACACTTGAGTGGAAACCCAAAGCAAACCAGAGCGCCATCGTGAGCTTATTTGGGACTTTCGACTCCACAGTTTTACGAGCACGTATGTCGCAGCGTACTCAGGAAAAATATACAACACAAATATGCATTCCCATATGCTAGGATTCAAACCAGAGGCTTTCTGACTATTCCTTTTAACTATTCTAATTAGAGGTTTTTTTTAACTATTCTTTTGTTGATTTAACACAATTTTAGAGCTAAATTTAGTACAGGCTTTTAACTCAGTATAATAATTTTTGCACTGATTTTAATGAATTCAAAATACCCTACAGCCTGCTCAACCTACTTATCTTGAACTTTTCTTGATTCACGATATGCAGGTTAGAAATAAACATTGAAACGATCTACATTGTAGTTAAACACTTTAAAAAAAACTAAGTTTCTTTTCTTAACTATCAACCTAGGAGAAACACTTGGAGATATTCAGCCGCTAGGGGACGCTGATTTCTATCCGAATGGCGGAAGAGAGCAAGAAAGCTGCAAAACAAACATCATCCCCTCTCTTCTTAAACTGGATGTACCCTATGGTAAGCATATTTTATTCAATGGCAATACATGTATTTTCTTAAATTCTTCTTTTGTAAGGGTAAGTTCTGAACATTTTTAGCTTCCACACTACGTTTATAACGTAAAAAGTGGAAGTTATAATCGTTCAGTCCGTCTGTCTGTCCGTCTGTTATAGTCCCAACTACAAATGCTACAGGCGAGGGTGATACGTTCAAAAATTCAGCGCATCGATTCCTTTTAAATAATAAATTCAAAGAAATTTATTTTTGCGAAATAAATCAGTTTGAAATGACGTCATATATATTTCACAAAGATAATTTTTGTTTGTATGTTGATATGAAATGCTTTGGCTCTATTTAAAAGAGAGGAATATTACATATTTATTCTTTGAAATATAAATTTATTTTTGCAAACGATAATAATTATTGAAGAAATAATTATTGAATTTTCGAAATAAAATAAATGAAACTAGCCAAATTTTTAGTTTTTTTATTTTAATTTTTATTTTTGTAGTCCTTTCACTACATTCTTTACTTATTGCACCCAGAACTTACTGTGGTCAAATTCGATTTTAACGATAACTCATTAATAACGCCGTAAATGTTCGGTCTCTTGAAATGCATAGGCTTTGATGTTATAAAATCTAGCTTATAATTACAATTTTTGATTAACTCCCCGGTTATAACGCTGAAAAAAATATACGTTTATATGATACCCAAAATGGCTTTTTAAAGAAAATTAAAAAATAAAAATCGTTTAAAATGTTATTTTATTCATCAAAAGTAGCCAAATTTAAAATATATTTCCCGCCAAAAAATTATTGACGGGAGGAGGAGATATTGAACTGCTACTAACAGTACGTAGGGTTAAAACGAATTCAATAGATATCATTTTAGAACTTTATTAATAATATTAAGTATATAATACGCATTTTACATGATTTACTACACTAAGGCTGAAATTTAACTGAAACGCTTCGAATTCGCGCACGATTGCCCTGTGATGCAATCGGTTTAAGCTCCGCAAAGCGAACGCTTTCGAAAACAGTATTTAACTTCCCAAACCATCCGAATTCGTGCTTAAGGGCGTGTCACTCGTGCAATCAACAAGAGCTTTACGCCGGCCTCCATTTACGTGAAGTTGACCAATGAAATATTTAAAAAATATCTGGACCGATGAAGTTGACCAATGAAATATTTCGCAAATCTCTTGAACTATAGGGGTGGGTCGGACCCGTTCCTTTAAAGATTCATCCTAAGCATTCACGTTATTTTCAATGAATCGTTCAAATTCTTTTGATTCGTTCTTTTTTGCTAAACGAGTTGGAACGATATTTATCCAAACAATACTTGCTAATAAACTTCTTCTCAGACAAATCTAATGAGTTTCCCCGTAGAACTTAATAAAATTCCGGTCGGGGTTTCCTTTTTTCTTGCAAAAGCAATATTATATTTTGACATTTTTCACCAATATTGATTGCCAAAACAGTAAACAAACAGTTCGTGCACGATTGCTCGAATGGTCCGAGAGCAATCGTGGCTTGACGTCATTCGGAAGCGAAGTATTTGTTTCAGTTCAATTAGGACACGCACAAAATGTACGAATATCCACCCATTCGCAGGCGAATCGTTCGTGTTGAGTTTCAGTTAAATTCCTGCCTAAATATTTAACCTGTCTTATTACGTTACTCGTTTTTGACGTCATACATGTCGCGGTCCCTTGAATGACGTTATAACCATGTCGAACTGTTTTTACCATACTAATAGGGTACCGTCAGTGCAGGTAACTTTGGTCCAAAATCATAGTTTTTTTTACAAAAGAAGAAAAATTAAACTACAAAAACGATTTAAACACTTAAAAATCATTATGCATTCTAAGTATTGTACTTTTAGGAATAATTTCCAAGCATTTTTGTTAAATTTTATAAATTAATAAAAAAATTGGTATTAATTAAAAAAATTAGATCACGGTTAGGATCCGGGCGGGTAACTTTGCTCCAAGTAGGAAATACATATAAGAAACAAGCTTTTTAACATCCTTAAAGGCTGTGCTATCGAATTAAATAGCAATATTAAAATGTTTAAACATAAAAATAACAAAGTTCTAAGATACATAGGTATTAAAAATGGTATTTAACTTATAACATTTACATTCAGTGCATCGTAGAATGACATTACACTATGAATACCAGTATTGACTGTCGCTTAAAAGAAAAATAAACTTAAATTTTTATAAGGGAAAATAACTTATTTTTAGAAGCAAGATTTAATAACAAATTTCTTTATAAAAAGCAAACGATTTTATTATAAAAGGGAAAAAATAATATATTCGTAGTTAGGAATTGGAAAATGTTTACATTTCGACATAGCGATTTAGAATGTTGTACGTTTCTTGCATTCTATTTTTATCTTTTTAAGGGTTAAAATCGCTTAGTTTTTTAAAAAAAAATCATCTAAAAAATGGATAATCATAAAAATAAGACTTCGTCAAAAATAGTTAAACAGTGATTAGTGCCTGAACTGAAGCCGCTGTATTCTAATAAAACACCTCTAAGATAAATATTACTGGAATAAAACCAACGCAAGACTAAAATCAACACATCTTTTAATAAAAACACAACACTACACTACTACAATCAGTTGTCACTCAGTTTTCGTGCTCCATGGTGCACAAGCCCTGCTCCAACAACAGTTACAGTTACATCCTGGGGCCCTATGACCATGTCATCACAAGTAGATATAGTACAGAGATGGTATAAATATTAATAAAAGATGGACACAATTGAAACATGCTAAAAAATTACTGAATTAACACAATGTTAAACTGTGATACAATATATTTTACTAAATATCAATTGGCAATTTAATTATTTTGTGAATCGGTCTTCCTAGCTCACCTGTAGCTGTTTTTAACGTTACAGATCTCACTTGGCCGTCCTTTCCCTTCAAAACCCTAATTACTCTAGCTAACTTCCACTTAAAAGGTGGTAAGTTATCTTATTTTATGAGTACCACATTGTTAACAGCTAAATTATCCTCAGGAACTCTCCACTTGTTTCGGACCTGCAATTGAGTTAAGTAGTCCTTGGATCAAGATTTCCATAACGACTTGGATATCTGGGTAATCAATTGTAGACGTTTCCGTAAAAACACCTTCTCACCCAAGAGATCCGGTTCAGGTAGACCCCCCAGTTCAGATCCGATCAAAAAATGTCCTGGAGTTATTGCAGTCAAGTCATTCGGATCCTCTGAAGCAGCGACCAATGCACGAGAGTTCAACACGGCCTCGATTTTTGTCAAACATGTGCTGAATTCTTATCCTTGGGACAGAATCTGCGCTCCAATGACTCGCCTCATATGATGCTTCACCGACTTGACGGCGGCTTCCCAGAGACCTCAAAAATGGGGTGCCGAGGGGACATTCAAATTCCATCTGACTCCTTCGCCTTCCAGAAACTTCCCCATTGACCTTGAAGACCACGCATCCAAGCAGTTCTTAGCCCCTACAAAGTTGTTTCCACAGTCACTGTAGATGTCAGTAGGCTTGCTTATACGTGCCACGAAACGTTTCAGCGCTGCAATGAACATGTCGGCACTAAGATATCTAACAAGCTCAAAGTGCACTGCCTTTGTGATGAAGCACACGAACACACAGACTTACATTTTCAGGGTCTTCCCACCTCGGCCTCGTCGTGGAGTGACGAGAAATGGCCCGGCAAAGTCGACCCACTCGGGATGCTGGCAAATCACCCATAATTTGCTTTGATGTCTCGGTGCGGTATCGTGCACAGGTAACACAGCACTTCACTATTTTTCGAATAGCTGATTTCGCACTAACAATCCAGTATCTTTGCTTCATCGCTGCATTGATGAGCTGTATACCATGCCCCATGGAAGTATTTTAGATGGTATTGCCTTATGAGAAGTTTAGTGACTGGATGACTCTTCGGCAAAATTAGTTGGTGTTTCGCAGACTCTGGAAGGTGAGAGTGTTGAAGACGACCTCCCACACGAAGTAACCCATTACTGTCCAACATAGGATTAAGTGCTATCAAAGCACTGCCTTTCACCGCTATTTGCTTCTCAAGATATGCTATTTCTTTTGAATATTCAGCTCTGTGCACAACTTTGACAATCCTATCATGGGCTTCCTTCAGTTCGGCAGTTTCTAAATAAGGAGTTAAACGTCTTTCACCTCTAGTGTTCTTAATAAACCGTAAACACCACGCGATAGATTCCTTTGACGTCACTATATAGTAAATATAAACAAGTAGGTTTGTTACAGAATCTGTCACTTAAACCGCTTCCACACAGTATTTGTGCTCAACAAAAAATGTACTATTTATACACCTCTGAAAAAAATTCGCTAAACAGGGCCTTCAGCTCATAATTTATTTCCAATTCAAAATTTTAAACGCCAAAATTAATTATTTTCATTAATCTTCCTTCGCAAATTAATAATTATTATTCATTATCGTATGCTGAATTTGTTTGAAATTCGAAAAATAATGATGCAACTTTTTGTAATAAAAATCTTTTAGTTGCCACAATTTCCCATATTCATTAACTTTCTTTCGAAAAAGAGAATAATAAATAATTAGTAAAATTGATGCTCTAAAAATAAAAGCGAACTTTCGCTTATTTTTTGTTATTCAAAGTTAGAATTCTCTATGCATCCTTCCTCATACATTATAATGAACCATAAAAAGAAGTCTATTGTGATATTACAACAATCCAAACTAAATTATATTTAATAAATAAATATTCTTTCAAGAGTTTTATTTTTATTTGAAATAAAGTTTATCGTACGTTTGAAGAAATGGCAACAGTGAAAATATTGAATAAATAAAAAGGCTAAATTTACATGGCTTTAAGGCTAAATTACAATTACATGCTAAATTTGGCTAGTTTAATTTATTTTATTTCGAAAATTCAATAATTATTACTTATCGTTTGCAAAAATTAATTTATATTTCAAAGAATAAATATGTAATATTCCCTCGCTTTTAAATAGAATGAAAACATTTCATATTAATACACAAAGAATCTCGTAGTGAAATATATTTGACGTCATTTCAAACTGATCGATGTCGCAAAAATAAATTTATTTTAATTTATTGTCTAAAAGAATTAAAGTTTCTCGAGCGATTGTTGCAATGGCAATGGTGATTTAATTCTAATAAAAATGGCTTCCTATGCTTTTTAAATGAGCATTAAATTTTGCAGTTTTTTAAATAATTGAAGTACTTCAAATTCGAATTCTTTTCTGAAAATTTCAATGTATTCTAATTTCGATGCGCTGAATTTTTTGACGTATCACACTTGTCCGTAGCATTTGTAGTTTGGGCTATGAAAGTGGGTGACAGACGAACAGACAGACGGACTGAACGATTATAATACCTTCCACTTTTTACGTTATAAACGTAATGTGGAAGCTAACAAACCAGCGTGGTGTTTTTTTCTGTAATTAAACTTGATTTAATCTAATTTACTATCAAAGTAAGAATTATAGAGATAATAAAAGGGTTTTACCGAAACGGACAGTTCAATGTACCTAATTCAAAGTTTGTTTATACTTACTAGTAATAGTAATTCAAAGTTTGTTATACTTACTAGTGACGTCAGATACTACGTAAAGCTAGATTTTAAAATTTATGTTTTCGCGCGTAATTTTTCGTCCTAATTTTAATATTCATTTTTGACGTTTTTTATTAAAATTTTGAAGATAAAAAGTCGTTATTTTTATTTTGTACATGCGCGTAATTTACTATGATAAAAAAATTAGTCAAATAATCTATTATAGTCCACCTGTCACTTCTTAGAAGCTCAAATAATTTGATTGTGGAAGAGTTCACTATGAAAACAGGTAGAGAACATAAACGAGGCAGGGTTGCCTATCTCATGTTGTTTGGCGATTATATGGGATTGTTGGGTTAGTTTGATTGGAAATAATGTGTTACACTAAAACTACACGTGAGTAATTAGGGAAATTAAAATTACAGTTAATTGCTGATGGCCATCATCCATTGCACGGGCATTTCTTTGCTACCTTGACTTGATCGTCAAAAGATGTGCATCTGTAGTATGTATTATATAGCACATTCAGTATAGCCTCGGGGAACGCTATAAGTTAAATTATAGCTATGTAATACTAGTGATCCCGATGTAAGTTCGAGCTGCCCTTCAGTTGAGGAATGCTTCTAAACCTTAAAGCAATATGCGCCTACAACAGCAATGAATAGCCAAATATAGTAACTCCGGCTTGAACCAAAATCTTCCTTACCCCTTTTCGTTTTACGGATAATCGTTTAACCCTAAAACACACGTCTTCAATGTCAAGAAGTGACAGATTACACTGACTTCCCTAATGTGTTTTGCAGCTGCCTTTTTACTGCTGCCCGAATTCTGCAGTCACTTACAGAGTATCCAGTATTACAAGGCGTCTATCAACCCAACGGAATGCCTCTTCATCGGAGTCCAGTGTCCGGACTACGCGAGTTTCGAGTCCGGACTGTGCAACTCGTGCGGAAGGAACAACGCGAGATGCGCAGTCATGGGGATGGACTACGAGTATGAGCCACACCCAGCACCCAGGAAAAGACGTCCGAGGAAGTATTACCTGGACACCACCCTCAATTATCCTTACTGTAAAAGGGACAATTGATCAACCTTAGTTTTCTTCATGTATCTTCAAGAACAGCCCTCAATTATCCCTACTGTTAAAGGCGCAATTAATCAACATTAGTTTTCTTCATGTATCCTCAAGAACCGCCCTCAATAATCCTTACTGTATAAAAGGGACAATTGATCAACCTTTAGTTTTCTTCATTTATCTTCAAAAACCGCCTTCCATTATCCTTACTGTAATAGGGACAATTGATCAACCTTAGTTTCCTTCTTGTATCCTCAAGAACCGCCCTCAATAATCCTTATTGTATAAAAGGGACAATTGATCAACCTTTAGTTTTCTTCAATTATCGTCAAAAACCGCCTTCAATTATCCTTACTGTAATCGGGACAATTGATCAACATTAATTGACAGACATTTTTCGAATGTCTTCAAGTGGTCGAATCCACGTTCATCTTCACATTCGATTCATTATCTATAATGTCATAAGAATTATACAGGGTGGAACAAATAAAAGTGGCCCCGTCATGGAGATAAGAATAAGATAAATGTGTTGCCAAGTCAAAAACCAATGCAAACAGGTTTGCTAAGTGAAGCTATTGATCAGGTGAAAATGGGTGGACGATTTTTGAACTGACGGTCTAGAAAAGATATGGTTGATGGTTGACGTAATATAGAGATAGAGACAATAGCTCTTGGGATAATTATAATCACGAATTTTGTTTGAATTCTTTTAAACAGTTTGATAACTCAGATTAATAATATTTAATATATTTTCAAATACGTTCCCCGGGCACACACATATTTTCAAATGCCTTCCCGGCACACACATATTTTCAAATACGTTCCCCGGGCACACACATATTTTCAAATACCGTTTCCCGGGCACACACATATTTTCAAATACCGTTTCCCGGGCACACACATATTTCA